>JAJIYU010003297.1:0-27179 GCA_030144865.1 Tinospora cordifolia | reverse complement strand
GAGTTGCGGCTAGTAGAAGTTGAACGAAACTGGGGAATGGAGATTAAAGAGCTTCGACATCAGATATTAGAGAACTTTGCAGGCAATCAACAGAGGAAATGGCTGGAACCAAGACGATGGAAGTTCGGCGGTCGGAGGAGTGAAGAGGTGGTGCTGTCCAGTGATGAGGAGGAGGACGACGAAGATGACGTGGAGGACCAGGTGGCGGATCAGCAGGATGACAAGGACGGCGGAGTGGGTACAACAGTCGAGGGACATCACCACGATGGCTGGGGAACCAATAGGATTTCGACAAACCGAAAAGCAGATGAGGAAACATTAAATGCGAAGGCAGAACGTCGTTTTGGCGGTCAAAAGTTATCTGATAGGTTTCAAAATTTTGGAGGTGGATTAAATGAGATAGGTCAGGGAGGAGAAACCCGAGATGAAATCAGTGGGGCAATAAGAAGGAACCTTATGGGTGGGCCCAGTAAAGACTTCTCAAGGACTGGACAGGGAACTCAAAGGAACGAGGTAGGGCCCAATAGAGATGGAAGAGAGTACGCGGGCCTGAAATGGAATTACAAAGCCCATACGGACAGACTAATGGCCTAGGTCTACAGAAGGGACAAAAATAAACGGAGCAGAAACAAACAAGGCCTGCTGGCCCAATGGGAAGCTCGGTATGAGGGACGAGATTTGGACTCAGACACGGATCCAGAAGTCTATGAGAAGATGACGGCCAGCGATCAAGAAAAGGTGCCGGAGACACCTAAAATGGAAGAAGAGCTTGACAGCATGCAAGGAAATGAGCGAGGGAAGTACATGAAATAGGCCAAGGTGCGATACTCCTCCTTAAAATCCTCTTCTTCTTTCTCTTCTCTATCCACCTCCACCTCTGCCTCTTTAAACACCTCTGACTCAGACTACTCAAGCTTCATATCGCCAACTAGCCTTGGAAGTCGGGCTGGTGAGATTCATATAACTCAAGATCAGAGAAACTGCATGGATCAATTAGTGGAAGGGGAGGAGAAAATGCCTACCACATAGCAACAAAATACGAAGAGAGAGGAAGAGCAGGCAAAAGAGCAGGACCGAGTGAAGGAGTTCCTGCAGGCCATTAACATCCAACTAGTGGAGGCGTAGTGTTGGATAATCTTCTCTTCAAGGGATTAGAATGTTTCTATGAAGATCTTATCTTGGAATGTTAGAGGCTGTGGTACGAAGGACAAGAGAAGAGCGATTCGGAGAACTTTAGGGGCTGCCCAGGCGGATTTTATCTGTCTGCAGGAGACAAAGAAACAAAAAATAGATCTTTTCTTGGTCTCAGAGCTGTGGAGGAAAAGATTTGTTACTTGGAAAGAGCTCCTAGCTACTGGATCGTCAGGCGGCATAATTGTCTTGTGGGATAACCGCAAGATGTCCGTGGAAACAGTGTGGGAAGGGGATCACTCCATAACAATGATGATCACCAATGGTGACAGGGAAAGATGGTGGTATACGGCGGTGTATGGGCCATGTGACGAAAAAGGAAGAGAAGATTGTTTGCTGGAAATCTCTGCAACCTCCTCGGCCATTAATGGACCATGGTGCATAGGGGGCGATTTCAATATGGTTAGAAATATGGAGGAAAAGAAGAATTGTCATGTCACGAAAGGTAGTATGCGCAGATTTGATGACTGGATTCATGACATGAAGCTCCACGAACCAGCTTTGAGGAATTTGACCTTTACTTGGAGTAGTGGTAGAACAAGTTCGGCTATGTCCAAGTTGGATAGATTTCTTTGTAACGATGAATGGATGGATCGATTTCCATACCAGAATGTTTGGGGTATGCAAAGGATAACTTCCGATCATTGGCCCCTTATTCTTGACACAGAAAAAATCAAATGGGGACCAGCTCCGTTCAGGTTTGAGAATGATTGGATTCAAGTTCCAGAAGTCAAAGAAATCATCCAGAGAGAATGGGAGAAGGACAATGTCACAGGATGGGCAGGGTATTAAGTTCATGATGAAGTTGCACAATCTGAAATTAAAATTAAAGGAGTGGAAAAATGGTCAGGACATAGGTGATCAGGGGATGATGAAGGATCTGATGAACTCCTTGGAAGCTTTGGACAGGAAATTAGAAACGGAAGAGAGCCCAGCTTTGTGGGAGGAACGTCATCAGTTGATTGGAAAAATAACAGTGGTGGAAAATAGGAAGGAAAGAAGATGTCATCAGTAAGCAAAAATGAGATGGGCAAAAGAAGGAGATGTAAACACAAGGTTTTTTCACAGAGTAATGTCACTACATAAATCCAGAGCTACCATCACAAAATTAGAAGATCGAGAAGGCAACTTGATTGAAGAAGAGAAGGACCTTCAGAACTTAATCATCAGCTACTACGAGCAGACGTTCCAAGGTAAATTTGAACAGAGATGGGGAGTGGAAGGTCTTCAATGGAATCAAATTTCTGAAGAAGAGAGAGTGTGGCTGGAAAGATCCTTTGAAGAAGAGGAGATAAGAGAAGCAGTTTTCAGCTGTGATGGCAATAAAGCCCCGGGGCCTGATGGTTTTACTATGATGTTTTTTCAGAAGGAGTGAGGCATTCTCAAGGACGTATGTGATGTAATGGCAGAATTTCATAATGATGCGGTTGTTAACAGAAGAGTTAACGAGACATACATTTGTCTCATCCCAAAGAAGATTCAACCCATGAAGGTGTCAGATTACAGACCTATCAGTTTGGTTACAAGTCTGTATAAGATATTATCCAAGACTTTAGCCAACAGATTAAAGAAGGTGCTGCCAAGGATTATAAGTGAACATCAAATGGCGTTCGTTAAAGACAAACAAATCACTGATGCAACCTTGATTGCAAATGAAGTAGTTGAGGAGCATAGGGTGAAAAGCAAAGAGGGGCTATTATTTAAAGTTGACTTCGCTAGGGCTTATGATTCAGTTAAGTGGTGCTTTCTGGACTTCATCCTTAAAAAACAAGGATTTGGAGATAAATGGAGAAGATGGATTCAAGGATGCCTCAAGACAGCTAATTACTCAATATTTATCAATGGGAGACCTAGGGGTAAGATTAACAGCCAAAGAGGCTTGCGGCAAGGGGATCCACTATCTCCATTCCTGTTCACCATAGTGGCTGAAGCCTTCACTCGTATTTTGGAGAAAGCAAGAAGGGAGGGCTTGATTCGTGGATTGATGGTGGGTAAGGATAATATTCCGCTCGACCACCTGCTATTTGCTGACGACTGCTTAATCTTTATGCGGAATAATAGAACAGAAGTTCGGGCTGTTCAGAATGCTTTGAGGACCTTCTGCCTATTGTCGGGACTGAAAGTGAATGGCAACAAGAGCCAGTTGTTGGGAATAAGCTCTAAAGAAGAGGAAACCAGAAGGCTGGCAGAAGAGATTGAGGTGGGTCAAGGAGTATGGCCTATAATGTACCTTGGGATGTCGTTGGGAGGAAATTCTTTCAAAAATGATTTCTGGGATCCGGTCATCCAAACTATTAGAAGAAGAGTTGCAGGTTAGAAAAGGAGTTATCTTTCTAAGGGAGGCAGACTTCTTCTTTTAAAAGCGGTTCTATAGGCTCTTCCAACTTATTATTTATCTATATTTAAGATTCCTAAGAAAGTTGCTGCTATCATTGAAAGATACATGAGGGACTTTCTGTGGAAACAGGAGGATACAGAGAAAGGACACAATCCTGTTAAGTGGAAACAGGTGTGTAAAACTGTCAAAGAAGGAGGCCTGGGCATTGGAGGCATCCTCAAAAGAAGTAAGGCACTAAGATCCAAATGGCTTTGGAGAATGATGGAAAAGCCAAACACACTTTGGGCTAATATAGTGAAGAGCATCCACGGATCTCGTGGTTTTGGAAGAGAGGCAGTTGTTAACAAGAAATGTAGTCATAGAGCCCCATGGAAGGATATCCACAGTCTCTATGATCAATTCAGACCTCATGTATGCTGGAAAATAGGAAACGGGGAGCATGTCAGATTTTGGGATGACCGATGGTGTGGACAAAAGCCCCTAAAGGAGGACTTTCCCAGATTACATAGCATGTGTATAAGGAAAGATGGGACGGTAGCAGATTTTCGGAATAGGGACCAAATAGATAGCAGGTCTCAGTGGGGTTGGAATCTGCATTTGCCAACAAGTATAGGTGACCAACATATTGAGGCCATTGGAGAACTTTTGAGCCGACTAAACAGCTTCACCCTAAATGACACAGAGAAGGATGACATACCGTGCTGGGTTGTAGAAGGATCTAAGACTTTTTTGGTGCGATCAGCATTGGAAAAGCTAGCAAGTCATACTGCTGAGTATTCAGTGGAGGTGGCGGATTTTGTGTGGAAAACAAAGGCTTCTCTGAAAGCGAGATTCCAAATGTGGATAATTAGCCTTAATAAACTTAAGACTAATGAGAATATCCAAAGGATTCTTCCTAATCATGCCTTACAGCCTTCTATATTTATTATGTGCAGGAAAAAAGAGGAGACTACCACACACTTGCTCGAGGAATGCAGAGTAACAGCGAGTATTTGGCAAAGATGGAGCAGGCAACACAAGGCCATATGCCCCCCTGGAGCGGAGAATAGATTCCAAACGCCACATCAGATTAGGAAAGCTCACATAAGTCAGCAGTGGAGAGTCATAGTGGCAGCAGTATGGTACACATTATGGGAGGAACGGAATAGAAGATTATTTGTAAATATTGAAAGATCGGATAGTATGCTTTGAGAGAGATCAAACCTTTTGTTTGCTAGTTTGATCTCTACGTCTAAGTTAGGGTTGGGTTATAGTTTCTCGGAATGGCTATGTAATGGAGGCTCAATCCTCCAATCTATTCTAATTTCGCATTGTATGCATGATGAAAACTAAAGCCGGATATCTCATCTGGCCTCTTTGTATTTGTCCTTCGTTATTAATACAATAGTTTCTGTTTCAAAAAAAAAAAGTGAAGGATTACAACATTACATAGAAATTAACTTTACTCATCCTAGGACTTTTCCTAAATTACATTGTTCCACCCACTAAGCCAGTCAGAAATTGAATAACCCATCGATAAAGTGCTATGACTAATCCAAAAAGAAGCTAGGTAGTGAGATTCCTCCCAAACGTGTGATGGTGGGGAGAACTTATTCGAAAAAACCCTAGCATTTTGTTCCTTCCACAAGCACCAAATCACTGCGCTGCCAAGCTAGCCACCATCTAATGGACCCTCCATTTCCTGGCGGCCTCTTCCCAATACGGACATACGCCCCTACGGTTTCCTTAACCATCTCCATTAGAAAAGATGGGAAAGTGACTCCTCTATCTTTCCCACAGAAAAGATACGAAGTTACACTGATTGAAGATATGAGCTGCCAACTCCTCATTCTGCTTACACAACACACAGCTAGACGAGGACAAAGCCCATGATGGAAACCGTTTCTAAAGCATATCTCCTGTATTCACCTTCTCCTTGAATACAATCCACGCAAGGAACTTCACTCTTGAAGTCATAGGTGCCTTCCGCATTTCTTTGAGGATATTGCTAGGGACAATAGAAGGATCTTCAATCATTGATAGAAAAAGGGATTTTGAGGAGAATTCTCCTGAATTTAGTCTCATCCTCCCTGTTCCTCAGCTTGAAATTTCCCAGAAGTGATTGGAGCGCTTCTGCCTATGATTTGCCCCTCGGACCTGCATTGGCTCGCAAATGTAACTGCCACCAATCCGATGACCTTGGATCCTCTTGCCTCATAAAGAAGGAGATAGGACGATTGTAAGCTGTCGACAGTCTATATAATCTAGGGAATCTATCAATAAATGCTGCATATCCCATCCACATATCCTCCCAAAATCGAATAGACTGTCCATTACCCACACTTAATCTGATATAGCGATCAAAAACTGAGTGGGTAGAAAAAATAAACTTCCACGGGCTTGTGAACGTAGTCTTCTTCTGAAGACTGACATCTCTACCATTGGGATCCATTCCATGTCTACTGTTGATAATTTTCCCCCAAAGCTGATTCTTTTCTTTTGGAAACCGCCACAACCACTTTGCCACCAAAGACTTATTTCTTGCCATATTCCAATCCCAAGCCCACTTAGCTCCTTCCTTCTCTGGACTTGAGACCACTCCATCAAATGCATACCATTGCTTCCATCATATCCTTCCCAAAGAAAATCACGCATCTGTTCCATCCGGTTGGCCACCCCTATTGGAAGTCTAAAAATGAATATGTAATACGTCGGAAGGGCATCTAGCACAGATTTAATTAGTGTAAGTCTTCCCCCTTTTGAGAGAAAGGCCCTTTTCCAGCCATTCAATCTTTTAGCCACCTTTGTGACAACCGGATCCCAAAACTCTAGCTTCTTAGGATTTCCCCTAATCTGCATCTCTAGGTTGTAGTGTATGATACTTGTCATTAAGGCCTAACAAATTTAGTATTTGAACTTTGAAGACTTAAAGAAGAAGAAGGAAAAAAAAAAAAAAACCCACCCTTAGGCCCTTGAATTCATTATGTGAATACAGCTTTCGTGGAGTTCACTTAAAAAAAAAAAAACCTGCTTTCAAAAAATAATAAAAAACCTTCAGAAATTTTGTATTTTGATTGCATCCCTATTTCTGTATGACAAACTGAGCACAACCAATGTACTTGTTTTTCAGAAGACATTTGCATTTACTAGAGCAGTTTTGATACCAATAATTATGCAAAGAGAGAGAAGTGATGAAAAAATACAAGAGAAAGAGGAAGGGCTTTCCTCTTTATGGTAATAGAGGCCACATGCTCTTTGTCGTCCCTCATGCTTAGGGCTAAGAGCGGGTCGGGTCGGGTCGGTTCGGGTTTCACTAACCAATACAACCCGAACTAACATGGTTGAGTGGCATCGAAAGCAACCTGATGCCACTTGACTGACATTAGGTCGAGTCAAATCGAGTGGGGTTGGTCGGTATTGGACCATAATTTTAAAAAATTCACATTTTTTTCCCAAAAAGCAAACTTGTGCAGTGTTGACAAGAAAGGCAAAAAATGTAGAGACCATACAAGAAGGCACAGAAGAAGAAAAAAGAAGAAGAAGGCACAGAAGAAGAAAAAAGGAGAACGCAGAGCAAGAAGAACAAGAAGGCGAAGAAGAAGAAGAAGAAGAAGAAGAAGAAGAAGAACTTACCTGAGAAGAGATGATGGCTTGGAGACGATGGCTGGAAGATGAGAAAGCTGAGATGAGATATAGGGTTTGAATATTAGGGATATCAATTGGGCTAGGTCAAATGATTGGGTTTTCTTGGGTTGGTTGGTTGGGTGACTTACATCTCTACTTATGATGGACTAAAGGGGAGCTTTTCCGGAAGCACCCACCTTAAGAGCCGTGCATAGGAACCCTGGCAAATGTTCCAAAAAGATATTGAGAAAATGTCTGTTGATCGTATTTCATGTATAAATATTCAAATCATGTGTGTGTGTGTGTGGTGTGTGTTGTGTTTGTAAACTATTTATGGTAAAAAACATCTAGCACAAACTTTCGTGTGTTTTTTTCAATATCATGTAACATGTTAATGGTTCCAACAATCTAATCACAAGGTTTAAACCTGCTTCAATCCCATTGGGTGGGTAGCGTTTAGGTTGGGCTCTTTGGCTCATCAGTTGATATCATGCTCCCAGTTCTCCACATTCTAGGAGAGTGCATAACATTTTTTTAATGTTTTTTTTTATAGTAATCCAATTTCTCCACCCCACCTCCATATAATCCTTCTGCATTGTTAGATTCCTATTACCTTAAAAGAACTTCAAGTGCATTTTAAACCTTCTATTTTATATGGTGCTTTTAGTTAGTTGTTTTGATTCCTGACAAGGCTCTGTTATGTCACTTCAATGGAATTGGTGATTTTTCTTCTTTTTCTTTTCTTTTTTTTTTTTCTTTTTCTCTTTTCTTTTTTTTTTTTTGTGAAAACTTCTCAAAAGCTGTTTCACTGCAAGTATATGCTAAAATCCACCAACATTTTTGTATGATCTTTATCTTATGATTCCTTCGATCTTCCTCACATACTTCCAGTATTTTCAGTGGTGTTTACAAACACTAGTCTCCAAGCTTTGGCTTGCTAATTGGATAATTCCTTCTAAACTATTGGTTAAGCTTAGTTTTGGCTATATTGTTGCCTCTGACCCATGAATGAGAGACATTTTGACAGTTTTTAACATCTTGAGCATGTATTGTAAAACTACCTAAGAATCTATGTGTATCAATTGGAAGGATGCCTACCCTGTGTCTTCAACTATTCTCCCTTTTCTTTGCTGCAGGTTTGGAGAAGTTGCAACTACTCACTTGCCTAAATCTGAGTCATAATAAATTCAGTAGTTTCACTGCATTCAAGCCATTAAGAATGTTAAATTCACTGAAAGTATTGGATATCTCATATAACGAGATTGGTTCTCACCTCATCGACACAACAAGGTATTTGTGCTCTTCTCCTTTGTGTCATACAGTAGGAGATGATCACAATGTTGATGAATATGTGACCAATGATGTTGAAGTAACAGACTATTGGGAAGCTGTTTTGATTTTCAAGGGAATGAAACTAACACAACTAGACATTGTGGGTAATGCAGTAAGTGATGAGAAATTTAGCTTTTTGCTCAGAAAAGTGCTTCGCAGACTTAGATGGCTTGATGGCAAAGCTGTACGCTGATCAAATTTCTGTTTGATGCATACATGTTCATGTTTGTTCTCTTAGTAAATGCTTATGATATTGCTCACATACTATTTAGTAACTTATTAATTAAAATTTGCTTGTATGAGTTCAATGTTCTTGTGGAATCTGGCTTTTTCACTGTTCTAGTTCCTTTGCATTACTCCTTTCTTGTGATTAGGTTGTATTTTAGTCGTCAAATAAGAGCTTCAATCTAGGAGATATATTTAAGAAAAGTCATCACACCATTGTATCTCATACATTAGCGAGATTTAAACTGCTGTTTTAAACTTGTAGAACATAATGTCAAACTATTCCAAATAGTTGTGTGACTTTCTTTTTTCTCTCTCTCTCTTTTTTTTTTTTTAAGAGAAAACAAACATTTTTATTATTATGAGTACAATTACAGAAAATGTACAAAAGAAATCTGAAGGTCACTCCTGCTAGAGTGCAAGCATCTTACACAACCTAACGCCCAATCTAACAAAGGGAATCCATTGCACCTCTTGGATACAAAAACCCAGGAGCTAGCTGATAGGATAATCAACTCCCAAACTACATACAACGTTCTATCTATCTTGGAGAAGGTTCTACCGTTCCTTCCTGGCCAAATATTCCAGTCTCTTGCAGAAATGGTGTTGAAAGTTGCCTACCTGATTTTGCTAGATCCTCTGCTGAGATAACTCCCACAGTCCCACTCATGCATGCATGAATAGATGACGGGCCTAGAAATCTTCCTCTTGAAAAAGAAAGGTGCATACTCCAAATCCTAGAACTGAGGTCGCAGTTGAAGAAAAGAAGATCCACGGATGCCTTGTCCTTCTTGCACAGAATGCACCATATCAAAGAGATGGCAAGGTTTGGAAGACTCCTTTGGAGTAAGTCATGTGTATTAATCTTCTTGTAAGCTACCAGCCACATAAAAACCCGCACTTTAGATGGAACTAACGCCTTCCAAATATAGTTAGCCAACAGAAACAAAGCATAGAAGCAATTAGAAGACAACTTCGAAAAGCATGATTGACATGTTTAAAGACCTAATGTATCCGAAGGCCAAATGAGGTGGTCCCAAGAGGTGGAAAAGAATACCCATTCAAGTCTTTATAAAATTTGCTACCAGTTTTTGCTCTCTTGATGTTAAAGCCTAACAATAATGAAGGTTCCAAGGGGGATGTATCTCTCCTGCCTCTGAGGGAATGATGAAACATGAAATAGGTTGGTTCTGCCTTGCGGATAATATGCATAAGTGAGAACAGCAATCCTTAAAGGCACACTCCCTAACCACCTATCTTCCCAAAAAAAGAAAGTCATTCTCACATTCCATGACCCTTCTACACTCATCCACCACTCTCGGGATAAGCAACTTGATAAACTTCCATTAGCACCTACTGCTGACGCTCCTAAACGTGCCCAGATATTTATCAAACAGAACTATGAAGAAGAGTTTTAAATAGTTTTAGCTTGAGTATTGCTTCCAACCGTTTTGTCAAACTTGCTTGAGATCACTTAAGCCAAAAGTTCTTCTAAATTTTGGAGGAACCTCCACATCCACTTCATGCATGGAGCTTAATTCCTCAAGCCAATGTTCCAAATCGCCAAGCCTCCTCTCACAAGTGGAGCCAGAACCAAGTCCCATTTGATGAAGGCTCTCAGAGCACTCCCTACCTTCCTAGCATAGAAGAAATCTCTTATTCTCTTTTTGATTTTCATAGCTATTTTGTTCAAAACTTTGAATAGAGAAAGGAAAGTGTGTTGGAAGAGCAAATAAGATCGACCTAATGAGACCTAATCTTTCACCTTTCGACAAGAAGCTCCTCTTCCAACCATCAAGTCTTCTTGAAAGGGAGGAGAGAACTGGGACCCAAAAGCTATTGGTCTTTAAGTTTCCCCATAGTTGCAAACCTAAATAACTAGTAGTCCAACTACCTATAGGCAACCTACCCTCTCTGCTTGGCCCATCAGATCGTCCTCCTCGACATTAATCCCATCATTTGGCTTTTTAGACAGCTTTACTTTCAGCCCCAAGAAAATCTCAAAGTAATGCAAAATATTTATTGCATTAGCCTATGCCTTTGCTTTGAACCCCTTGTCTACGTATTAAAGATGAGAGATAGCCAACTCTTCTGCCTCTATACTAAAACCTTGCAAAAGTGACCACTCTCTCGCCCTTCACATCAACATACTGTGGCCATCTACTACAATAGTAAATAGGAGGGGAGAAAGGGTCCCCCTATTCGAGGCCTCTTTGTTATGCAAACTTACCCTTGAGTGTCGATTCACCATCACTAAGTATGTGACAAATGAGATACACCTTAACACCCACGATATCCACTTACTTCCAAGACCTTTTGCCTTCAACATAAACTTCAAGAACCCAGTTGATCGAGTCATAAGTTTTGCTAAAATCCACTTTAAACACAATCCCCTATGCCTTCTTACTCTATAATCCTCAACTGTCTCAGTTGTTATATGAATCGCATCAAGTATTTGTCACCCTTTAATGAATGCCGATTGAGTCTTGTCCACAATCTTATGAAGAATCTTTCTTATGCAGACTTGTAACTATGCTTATTGAAAGATAGTCCTTCAATTTTTTGGACAATCCTTTCTTGGGAATAAGGCATGTGCATGTTTCATTCACTTGATTGTTAACAATCCTTGAATCATAGAGCTGTTTCCATCACTCTCATGTCTTCTTCAAGAAATTTTGATGGGTGTTGAAACGAATAAAAATAAATTATACTGTATTTTCATAAATAATTTCACAAATAGTAATGAGTAGAGTCGAATCCATAGAATTGATAAAATTATTTATGTCTTTTATCTAAATTAAAACAAGCGCAAAATATAATTTAAAAAAATCTATGTTAGAAGTGTCTAGCTAAAGGTATAATTTTAGTGTTGACGCTTCCAATTAATCATTGATACAAAGATGACTCAGTCACTCTTCAATAAATTGATTATAGTCATTAACAAACTCTAATGACTTGATCTCTCTTTCTTAGTTAATCAAAACAAGCTCTTTGAGAAACTCTAACGAACAAATAACCTTAAACAAGCTTTTAGAATTTAATCTATTGATCGCATTATTTGCTATGGAAATCATGATTCTAGCCAACAAACACAGAAGCTTGATTCATTTAGACTAGATCATGCATATACATAATATGAGCATAATTCCATGAATTGAACCTTGTTATTTTGCCATTAATTATTGAAACAATTGAACAATTATGGATTCAATGCTTCAATTGGCTGTATATTATTTCAGTGAATGAATGGTGGGCCCTTTTGCATCAATCACACAAAATATTAATGTTGATGTTCATAGAAGATGCACAATTATTAAAGAAGAAGAGATAAGAAAATAGCAACTAAATGTCACAATTTATGATGAATGAAATCCTAATTAACCTTCTGCTAGATAAAAGAAGTTTAATTAGATATAATCATAAAATAACCTAGAAAAATAATGAAAGCAACTATTCAAAATTTCCAACAAGGAAGAGAAAACCCAAACAGAAGATGCTTCCTAAAAGAATCCCGCTCTCCCTTTTTAAACCTAGTGTTTTCCTTCTATCATTCCTGAAAACCCTCAAGAAAAGTTTTACACAGGGAAAGACAAAATAAAAAAGTAAGACAAAATCTATGATACATTGAATCCACGGGTATTCTCTTCCAAAGATATAGTTTCTTAATTGAAACTTCTAACAGAAATTAAGGCAACATGTTGTGGTGGAATTAGGGTTGACTGATACAATGATTTGTCCTTTAGTAAAAATACGTTCAAGGTCGTGCAAACTAGTTGAGGTGTGATCATGCCTTATGCAAAGACCTACTTTGGTTTTTATGCATACAATTCAACTTCAGGTATTAATTTTGGACGCGATCACTTGTTATTCAATGACCTCTTTTAGCTGTCTCATCTCTTTATTATGTATATTTGAAATGAATTCGCATTTTGGCCCAATTAAAATACAAAACATGGCATTATGACCATAAAACTCAAATATTTACCAACGAAAGTATGTGTAATGAATACAAAATATATGAAATTTATGGTCCTCATCAAATTCTATGATTTTTGAAAGAAGAGCGTAGAGAAGTTGTCTGGACCTAGGGCTTTAGCTCCATCACAATTGAAAATAGCTGCCTCCCTAACTTCCTCTACCTTGAAAGGCCTTTCCAGAGCCATTTTATCCTTCTAAGAGATGGACTCCCAATTTATACCTTCTTTGACACCTGACCAACTATCTGTGGCTGAGAACACTCCCCTAAAGTCTTCAATGATCTCTTAGATTACTCCTGATTTTGAATCAATTAAGGAACCATTCTCTCTTTTAATGCGAATTAAATTGTACCTTAACCTTTCGCTATTTAACATATTATGGAAGGATTGTATGTTAGCATCCCCATCCTTTGCCTATTTTATCTTGACTTTTTGTAGGCGCTATCTTGTCTTGCCTCACACAAACCTCTTCTAGTTTTGCCTTGAAAATGTTCCTAAATGATGCTAGCTCTTCGTTCCACACTTCATCTCTTTGATGAAATCCAGCTCCCTTACAAAATCGTCCAAGTCCTTTCCTCCTTTTGTGCGAAAACCTAGAGTCTCCTTATCCCATTCCTTAAGGGCCTCCTTTATCAATCTTAATTTAAGCATAAACTTGTGACCCTTCGGACCATAAGTGTGGAAGGATTGCCACCACAAGTTTGCTTTTTGGTGAAAGCCTTTGTGGTACACCATTCATTCTTGAAGTAAAAAATGAGATGGACCCCACTTCACTACATTTGTTTCAAGAACAACTGGTCTATGATTTGATGTTGGTCTTAGTGGGGCTTCTTGCCTCTGACTAGGAAATAGAACTTGACCATGTAACCAACACTAGAAATCTACCAAATCTACCACATGTCGGGGGAGACCTATGTAGGCCATGTGAAGTCCTCTCCACAAAGCAACAAGTTGATGAGCCCCAACTCCCCTATCATCCCATCGCACTTTTGCATGCCACAAGTAATCCAAAAACTATTTAGCTTTTCTTCTACAAATCACTTAGTGTTAAAATCATGTACAATGCACTAGTGGTCCCAACAAATGACTAAAGGACTTACCAACTTGTCCTTGTACAATTGATAGTATGCGGCCCAAGTTGGACCACACTTGTTACCCACCACCATGGACCTAATTTTTCTTTTACTCTTATTGATACAGAGTACATTCCAACAATACAAACAACAAGCTCCACATTCTTAGCATTGTAAGTCATGATCCACTATGCCTCATTGGCAATACCCAAGTCTCTATCTATAGTCTCTTTTCCTAGACTGTAGACTCAACATCACTGCTGAAAGTTCGTCCATCGAACTAGCAGCCCATAGTCTATACCACCTTGACAGATCGGGGCCTGGTGTACCGATACTGTTCTCACTTGAACCACCTTATCACAGAGGTATGAGATTTTGTAAAAGGCCTCAGTATAATGAACATACCTCCCCACACTTATTAGCCCAAGACCTCTTTAGTACATAGCCGATGTGAGATATTATAGCTCCTCTATCCCCGGTCTCTCTCTTTGATTTTATGTTGCAACTCTGCTATAACCCCTACCTACCACATGTTGATTTCACTTATTGTCATCAACGCCACTGCTACTCTTTGCGAGACATATTGCCCTTGCTCTTCCACTTGTTGCTCAACTCTTAGCGAAAAGTCAATCGTATTAAATACACGTGGTTGTGTCACCTTGTTCATCTTACACCTTCTTCGGAACTAGATTTTCTGTGCATCCAAGTTTTAGACATGTGTCACTGAACATTCTCGGCCTTCAGCCACTGTCGGTCACAAGTCTATTCTCCTTCACTTGCTCTCTCTCCCACGCCTCCTAGTTCAAAATGTTTCCCTTTGCCTAGAACATCAGTCTTGTGTCGTATATTCTCTTTAGATCTACCTTGTGTTTCAAAGATTTTCACTTCCAACAATATGTTCTCCATCTTGACATGGAAGACTGTAAAAAACCTTCTTGGGAGCCTTTTACGTTTAGCTTGGCAAAGCAAAGTTATCTCAAGTTTGTCATATTCTGTTCCTTCCAAAGCTTGAATGGTAGTCGAACCACCCCTATCCAATATTTGAAGCAAGAGAGTGATGGATCTCCCCATACCATTTCCTCCTCCCGCGTGTCAATCGTGGCATCACTAGACCTAAAGAAATTGACGAATGAAGTTCTTTCAAAGTCATCTCCACACCAGGACATTGAACATTCATTGTTAAGGGGAGAAAAAATGTATGCTGACTAAGGGTTGTTGATATCTCACTTCTAATCATACTGGATTTAGATGAGAAGTTTTTCTTGGTCACCAATAGTGTGAGACTCCAACACTTTGCACATTCATCTTCACAGGACACTCGAACTATTTTCCTTTCTTGCATGTTGATAAGCAGCCTTGATCCTCCCTTCTTTGTTCCTTTTCTTTGTCCTTGAGCCTGCGATTGTGCACTCCTTTCTCCTCATCCTTCATTATCTTCCTGATGTCTTGTTGCTTCCCTTTTCTTTTAACTCTAGTCCTAGCATTGATAGCTCTCTCCTTTTCATCACATTTTGAGCCCTCGTCATTATCCAAGACAATGGTCCCCTTTGCATATTCTCCAACTATTTTAAGTAGGCTGAAGTACTTGCAGGTTCTTCAACTCTTCTACAAAAAAAAGTTGTACCATTTGAATTGCCTGTCAAGCTCTTTTACAAAAAAAAAAAGGTAGTACTATTTGAATTGTTTGTCCTTTTTCCTTGCTTTCCCCGTGTTCTTCCCTCCAAATGACATTGCACCAACCCGTTTAGCTACTTTAAAATCCAACACGAAAGTGACGGATTTAATCCTTGTCATTTCTACTACTATCTTACAGGAAAACAGTTTTCCCCTTACGTGAAACTCCATTATATGTATGTCCTATTTTGCTTTTGAAATTTTGTGATCTGTTGAGAGCATCGATGGCAACATCAGATGGTGAGACACCAAAGTTGCCTCAATTAGAGGACTTCCTTTGAGCAAAATCTAATATATTTTTTTTTTCTTTTTTTTACTCTTTAACATGCACTAACATGCCAAATAATTGTCTGACTTGGGATTTAAAAAATAAAAAATAAAAGAAAGAAAAATAAAAAAAGAAAGAAGTATTGATATTTTTACATCTTTATTACCAGAGTTAGTGTTAAAAGTGAAAGTAGGACTAGGATGTTTGGATCTAGTGTTAAAAGTGAAAGTAGGCCAAAATCTTGAAGTTGTTTTGAGTGCCTTGATTGGGATATACAAATTTAGCAATTTGTTCCCCTCTGGACCACATATTCTTCTCATACTCTGCAGGCATCAAGATTTCGACAAAAGGGAAAACTTGCTGGACAATCAATTCTGTGGTAGTACGCGTCTTTTCTAATTTTCTTTGTGCCTGTTGGAATAAATAGATAGTAGTTCTGGCACGAAGGTTAACGAAGGTTAGTAGAAACCTCTTTTGTTGCGGACAGGAGAATGATACAATCAAATAAGACAACGCAGCCTCAACAAAAATCACCTCTCTCTCCGCTTTTACATTTTAGATTACGACTAACTTTACAACTCTCACCGCCTCAAATCTCACTAGTAGCCATTGCCATGCCTTGCCATGACCCATGTGCTCGGCAAAAAAATTACAGGAAATATTCCTTTTATTGAAAAAACCTCAATAAAGACTAGAAGTCTAGAACCCGCCAATCGTGTCCCATTCGCTGATGACGGGAGAAAGATCAAAAATTAAGGACAGTACAAAATTAGAGGATCGTCCATTTGCCCGTAGTAAGTCAAATGGTCACTAAGCTGACCTTTTAGGCAATTTTGTGAAAATAAATCTGTTAAATTGTAAATTCAAATTAATTTATAGCTAAGTTTCACCTTTACGAAAGAAAAGTTTTGTGCAATAATCAATCTTAAAACACCAACCTAGTCTCATCTAGACAGAAGAGAATTAATAAGAATCAAGTAAATGACAAAGAACGAAATAAAAAAAGGGTTATCTTACGTCGGCAGTTCAGAAGCGGACGAGCACAGGGTGAAGCAAGCAGAACTGAATTAAGCGTTTTTTACATATAATTTTTATATATATAGAAGATCCAGAAGTCTGACACGTAGGGATGGATGATGGGTGGGATTATGGGAACCAAACTTATTATAACAACAGAGAAAATGGAAACAAACAAAGAGCTGCTGCCACTGGTGGCATTGGCAGAGACCGATTCTCTCCTTAAAAAACCAACGGAGATCAGATTCTTTTCCCTCTGCATTTACAATTACCTGGATTTCTGGTGAAATGCCCAGTTATACACATTTTTAGAATCAAGTTAAATGCAGTGAGACATAAACCACCAACCACCCAAACTCCTCAGTCAGCTACTGGATGCAGAATTTCTTTCTTTGCACTTTTTTGGGGAAGAAAAAATTTGCAGTAAATTAGTACTTGATCCTTAGGGTGATGGAGAGCCATTTCTTGATATAAACCATCCAATGGAGGCACATTCACGGTGGTGCAGGGGGCAGATCTCGCAGGCAGCGACTTATTCTTTACGTGTCTCCCATTTGTATAAACTGAACTGGAGACTTGAGTAACTTTTTCAGTGTTTCCACAATGTTAGCAAATGAAGGTCGCTGCACAGGGTCACTGTCACAGAAAAAAGCCCGTGTTACACAATGGTGATGCACAAGTTTTGCAAGATGTGTTATCGAAGTTTCATGAACAATAAAAAAGTAATTGGGTATCACTACAACTACTAGTTTCTTGAGTGACCATCAAGATAATCATAGCATCGCATGGCCTGCTTCTTAATAAGATGCAAAAGGCTCTACATGAATCAATGATATAAAAGGGTAACTCAGAGCCCCAAACTTTTGCTTATGTTTGATCCACAATGAGATCTCAAGCTCCACTGCACTAAAGGATTTTTATTTTTTATTTTTTTATTTTTTATTTTTTATGCACAACCACTTTAATCACAAGGCAGCAAATCTTACATAAGGAATGCGTCAAGACCCTTACAAGAATGTAGAGAGTAATAAATAACTTCATCATGCTGACACCCCTACCATTGCTTGCTGTTGCTGACAGTTTATTTGACTAACCCCACACACCCAGGCCTCACTTGGAGAGTGGAAGTACGATAGGTTACCAACTATCTCATGCTAGTTGGTCACCTAGTCAACTCCGACTTGCATCCTGTCCTCACTTGAGTTTTGACCTTCATATTTATATTTCCATTACAGTTAATTTACTAATATGTTGTTTCTTTAGAATTGCATTATTAGTAAAATTATGGAATTTTTTTCGTGTCGACCAGACTACAAAGAGATAATGGTAGTTTTGGTTAAACGAGAGTTTTAGCATTCTTACTCGGCCCAGCAAGATTCCATCAGAGAAGCCAAGACAGGAGATGTATTCTGTGGGATAGCAAGCCGTCTGTTCTGGAAAGCAACAGCTCCTACCACCTGTCTCCCACCCAATGTCAAAGAGTGGAATTTAAAAAAAAATGATAAAAGAAAATATGGCCATTATTTCTTTCCCTTTCCAAGAAGAATTTGGTTGTACACTTTTTGAGTTCCTGTCAAGGGGGATCTCATTTTCTACAAAGGTAAACATAACGGAAAGACATATTCTAAGGCTTGATAAGTCGTACCTGAGCTGGGCTGAGTCCACACCAGGGTTGCTGCATTGTCACGAGTTCCCATAAGATCACACCAAAGCTATAGACGTCAGATTTCTCATTTGAAGGCTCCCCTCGAAGGAATTCAGGAGCCATCCACTCAGGCTGAAAAGGAAAGCAACATAATTACACGCTGCTAGATGCACTGAAGAAAACTTCAACCTGCAAAGATATGGATGAATGTATCTGCTTTCTATGTCACAAGGAAATTGCTGATGAGCTGGAGACATGAACTTATTTAGGCTTATACTTCTGGGTATTAACTTGGAAATGTCAGAACATAGACTATCTTGAATACGGAAGTAATAATTCACAGTTGTGGAGGAGAGGCACCACTACGTTCACAGTTTTTTTTTTTTTTTTTTCAAAATATTAACAAGCACATAAAGGAACAGACGTGCATTCAAGGTACCACTTCGAAACCATACATTTTAATTGGATTAAGCACATCGTTATCAAAAGTTGTACAAGTTGCCTAAACAGGGCTCTGGTCAATATTGGAAAGTATCTTACAGATAGAAATATAAGACTAACCAGATTAATCTAATGGATAAGCTTATAAACTACTTTTGCAAGTTTTTCAGTAACTGCAGATTTTTTCTCAATAAAAAACATAATAGAAGTTTTACAACGTACCATGAACTCAAGAAAAGAGCTGAAGTAACTTACCGTGCCGGCAACTGACTTTGAAGATATAAATGTGTTTGCCTTGAATCTGGATAAACCAAAATCACATACCTGCATGCATGAATTATTTGGTCAAGTAAGTTGTGAACTAACAATTAATTTTGGGAAAGATCTCCTGATCAAAGTGTACCTTTACAGTCCAATTCTTGTCAACCAACAAATTTGGGGATTTAAGATCCCAGTGAACAATAGGCGGACTTAGACAATGAAGATAATTAATCCCCTTGGCCTGTGATCAATGCATATTTTAATTAGTATGCATGGGCAATGTTATTTAGAGTAGTTGAGAAATAAATGAATAATTGAAGCAGTGCTAACCACATCAAGAGCCATGCGTAACCGCCTTCTCTTGTCCAAGATCTCACTTGTAGATCCCCTATTCAGAAGGCGATAAAGGCTACCCCTGTTCGTCGAACATTATTTATTTGAAAAGATTTGCATATGAACAGTAAGTCAAGGAGTCGTGCTTCAGACAAAATAAAATAAATTGAAGGTGTGACAGATCACCTGGGCAAATACTCTGTCACAATGGACAAATGCGGACGCTTGGTGACTGCACCCATGAATAGAACCACATTTGGATGCCGTATACGTTTCATTATTGACACCTGCAAGGAATTTTGCAAACTAGTTAACATCTTACAACTTGAAAATCAAATAATTGGCAAAAAGGATGGTAACTATTGATGATAGTTTTATATGTATTGTTGGACCCTTATCTGACAACTATACTTTTTGGGTCAAGTAGTTCTTGGCACGGTATTAGAATTTTGACTTTAAAATAGGTTTGAGTTCAAGTCTCATTATTGGCATTTACCTATTTCCCATTTGCATTATTTATATTTCTCTTCTTTTGTCTTTCTTCTGAGTCTCCATGTGCAGATGGGGCTACACACGAGGGGGAGTATTGATGATAGCATGATATGCTTTATTGGGCCTTTATTTGGCAGCTATAGCTATAGGTCAATTGGTTTCTAATAGTAAGATATGTAGTAGATCATTCACAAATGCTCAGACCAGGTTTTCAATTCTGTAGAAAACAAAATTCATTGCATGGATTACTAGAAATAATCTAACTGAATTGAGAAACTAAAAACCGAACAAAAATTATTATTGCCAAAAACTTCTAGTTGAAAGTTTGTCACAGGCAAGTCAAATGCATCCACATAAGCATGATAAAGGAAAAGTAAATAAAAAAAAAAGAAGCAACTTCACTATTTCCAAGGTCAACACATTTACCTCTCTCAAAAACTCCTTCAATTGGTCATCGTTAAAATCCTTCATGAATAGAACCTTGACAGCAACATCCTGCATCGAACATTTCCAGACTTCATTATCAGCAGTTGGGAATTGATGTACAAACATCATCGCAGAGACAGTATCTCATAGCAGGAGAGAGGGAGAGGCCATAAGAGAAGCACAATCCTTCTCTAGCTACTTAATTGGTGTAAATATATAACTAATACCTTGTTGATCATAATGTAAGTGGATTTGCACAGATGAAATCAAACAAAGAATTTGATAGAAACACTCTTACTCCAAATGACTATCCTGACATTCTGAAAACATTCTTATTTACAAGATCTTCATCGAAAAATGAACATAAAAAAAACCTATCCTAGTCAGAATGATAAAAGTTCAGCACCAGGCATACCCTCAAATAACATCCAACCATGCAAAGAATTTTATAGCTGAACCCAATGAATTGGCACACTAGATGTGTAACTAATAGAAACTAATAAAATAGTTACCAATGTTGTCAAAGGCCTCACCTAGAAGACTATCCTAAGCACCTAGCCCTCCTGAGTGCCTAGGCACTATTAAGTTTTGTTTTGTTTTTTTTTTTTTGGAGGGCTTAAAAATTTTTAATTTTAAACCTTAAATTAATAAGATAGATATTAAAAAATATTATATTAAATATTTTAATATATGATCTACTTTATACACATCAATATATTTATGTGTGTGTGTATGAAGTGAAGGAGAAATAAACAAATAAATAATTTTTTAAGTGCCTCTAAATAATTATTTTATAGTTAGCTTTACACTCGCCTAAGCCCTATCTCACCTTATTGAGGTTTACTGCCTAACTCCACCTTTCTCCCTTGAAACACTAATAGCAACAAATAAAAGTGACTAGAGAGGAGTGGCAAAGGTACAAAAGCGCTGATACTAACCGATCCATGCCACTCAGCACGATGCACTGTACCAAAGGAACCTACAACCCAAAAAGTAAAAAAAGAATTTCACTATAACTCTAAAAGTCATTTGAGAGACTGCAAAATATAATAATTTCGTGCTAGACGTAGTACCAGCACCAACTCGCTCCTTGATATGCAACTCATCCCATGAAATCTCAAGCCAGTCCATAGCAAGAGAGGGCTCGAGATTCAAATATCTTGGATTGGTGACATTAGGTGTAATGCCTCCACTCTCAAGTCTCTTCTCAGCATCCATCAGACTTGGCATACACAATAGTTCTAATTCGGCTTCTTTAACTGATTCCTCATAAGGTTCTTGAATGAGATCTTTGTCTCCAAATCTGGAATGGTCATCTGCCATAGTGTCCATAGCATCTGATATGTTATCCTGGACTGAAGGCAACATAACATCTTGCACACAAGCACCAGTCTTCTCATTAGTTTCAGTTGGCATTCCTGATGTTTCCAATTTTTCACAAGCCTTCTCAGAGGAGAAAAAAGTGGAAACCTTTGATTTTTCCAGGAGAAAGCCATCATCAGAGGGTTGACCTTCCTTACTCAAGGATGTCAGAGGACAATAGCTGCTTAGAGCTGCAAAAACATTTAAATGTCCTCAACTTAAGTAGATGGCAAGCATGACAATGAAACAATATGCATACTGATAAGTACCAATGGTAAAGATTTGTCAGTTCACTGCTATCATGGAGCTTAAAGAATGGAGAAGAAAGCCAACCCTAGACATCCAATTAAAGGAATATTACAGGAATGAGGCATGATTACATCATTATAATGCCAGCACCATGCTTTATTGAACATAATGTTACACAACAAACAAACAACACATTAATAAATGAGGCATACAAATGGTAAAATGTATAAGTAATAAAAACACTAAAATCGGACAGGATTCTATTTAAAGATAAATATCAAAGAACTGATCAAGATGGTAGGACACATAAAATGAAAAACCATTAGACATGGCAGTTAGGAAGATTACTGATTACAACAAAAATAAAAGGAGTCTTAAACTAACATATGTGGAGAGAGCACTAGAAAAACCAGCTTCAGTAATATAGCTGAGTATTTGCCATTGATAGAACAAAGTGGAGGGAAGTAACAACCTCACATGGTTGGAAAAGAGTTTTTAGCACATCTCAATAAATATAAGGAAAAAAGGTATATAACAAAACACACAAAAAATAAAAAAAATAAAAAAAAAAACCACGCCAAGCAGGTTTTACTACTTTCAAAATCACTTTAAGCAACGTGCTATCAGAAACAACATAAACAAGGTCTTAGTGGCACGAAGATTCTTAATGGAGGATCCAAAAATATTTTGTGTTCTGTACATTTGACAAGCATATGTCAAATAAATACCATTTTATGCATCTGATAGTAAATTAATCTTTTGCTGTTCTTGAATCAACTAATATTATAAGGAAGCTTGACAACTGAAAGTAGACTGGGCCATCTATATGCAGAAGAGATGATACTGGGAAGATATTAATGACAGAAAAACTTCACCAAATGATAATAAGATGAGTGGGAATTCCATAGACAAGAATTATGTAAATAGGATGAAGATAGGCATGACAAGACAAGAAGATGAATTAGCATGACAGAGTGCAATGAGCATTCCTCAATTTCAATAACACAAGAAAACTTACAGAGAGAGCAGTTCCATGGCAAATCAACAGTCACTTTCTTTGGAAACAAAAATGAAAAAGATCATCCAATATGCATTAATACCATGACTAAATCAATAGCAAGTATATAAAAAAACAATGAACCACGTTTGGAAACAAAAGCACATTACTCAAACCAAACTTCTGTCAGAATAATTCTACCACCATGAAAATTTTACCATATGTTTTTTTTTTTTAAAATTCCTCAACAGGTTAAACAAGCGCAAGTGTACAACCCATTTATGTTACAGACTTGCAAGCCAACAGATACACTCATCCAATTTTTAGATTCCTATTTTCAAAAACAAAACCCATTATTCAAGGATGCAGAAACTAAATGTACCTGATTTTTGGGGATTCTCAGGAAGAACACAACCCTGCTCTGAGTTAAGTGGTTTACTAAATGATGTGGTATCCATATATGGCTGTTGGTAACTCTTAAGATGAGGTGTTTGAAAAGGTGAAGGCATTGACGAAACCAACACTCCATTGATTGAGGAATCTGGACCATGGACATTTCCTGGTTCTCCAACGAGGTCAACCACATACTCCCTGTTGAAAAATAAAGATTAAAACCAATGTAAAGACCAAAACGAATGCATAAAATAAGCACTTAGAAGACTTGATATGATAACATGGACCATTCGGGAAAAACTGATGCGTGCTGCATGCTAAAAGACTGTAAGACTAAGATGAATATCATATTACAACTCTTAAATTATTTTTCATTAATCCCAACTCCAAAGTAAAGTACATTGAGGCTCTCGTTATCTTCAAAGGGTCAGGATATTTATGGGGTAGTCAAAAGAAGGGGTCATAACAATGGAGGTTATGCATTCAACTCTCAACCCTCCCTTCGAACTTCTCCAAGAACCTCATGATGGGTGAATGCATCTTACACCATGGATCTCCTGAGTTTCAACCTTGCAGGTGGGTGGGGACTCTATAGACTATAATTAGATAATAAAAAAGGATTCTAGGATCTCAAAAAAAAAAAAAACGTATAACATAGAAAGGCTAAAAGAATAACAAATTAAAAAAAAAAATGACCTGAATGCCTTCTTCTGGGCAACATGGCTATTACCAAAAAAATGGCAACTCAAGTGCACAAATGCAGGAAGCATGAAAGCAATAGCTTTGGCCCTTCAAACATCTTTGGATTGTGAGTATCAATAAATAGGACAGAAACTCTAAGATCAGTGCAAACACAACTGATAATACTGAGCAGAGAAAAGGAAAAATATAGAGCTGAATGACATACAGCACACCAAGTATGAATGGAAATAAATCATGCAGACATTTACAAAATGCTTCTGGTTCACATCAATGTAGATTAGCAAATTCATGAATCAACTAAAAGCTAGGTCAAAAGGCGTTAACAAGAAAGAAAAGGCCAACCTTGATGACTGTTTGTCATCTTCAATCTTGACAAGACACGAAGACCTATGATCTGCCACACAATACTTGCAACCACGGGCTATTCGACATGGCAAGCCAATGTAGTCCGCCAATTTCTGAATACATAAAATTTAAAGCGACAGAAAACAGCTTTAGGTGTCATAGATTCAAGTAGAATATTGGAATCCAAAATTGTATTAGATGACACAAAGAATCAACAGGACGAGGCATCACCTTGAAGAGAATGGCTCGATGCCTGCAGAGTCCGATAGATAGGCTGCCAATGGGGAGTACAATACATCTTCGACAATCTCTCAGTCTATTGCTCACTAATTTCCAGCGCATGTGCAGATCTCCTTTCTCTCCAGGATATGCACCCCTTCAGATGCCACCACCCAACAAGACACATTCAGATCAGAAGAAACGCAACCAGAAGAAATGCAACAGAGGAACTTACTAAAAAAGAAACAAAAATATTCACCCCATGTAAATGGAAACAAGTTTTCCAAGCTTTTCCACCAACATTAATGTGTTTCCAGAAGCATAGTAGAGCTCTCGTGCTTTGTTTTCAAGCTCCTTGAGCCGAAAATCCCCTCTTCTATCTACAAGCACTACCTCCATTGAGGTTTCTGCAGGATCCACAGCTTTAAGCGATACTAAAGGTGGCAGCCGTCTCCCTTCCTCAAACTCGTTGCACATCAGCCAGAGGTATGGATTCATCCCCAATATGCTATAAAAGCCATCTGATATCTTATCAGAATAAGACAAGCATCCGCTCACCTGAAAAGTGAGATAAGAACGTTGATGAACTACTTGATACGTTGCCTCCTAAATTGTCAGGGAAAGTACAAAAATTTTGAGAATAAGCGATCATTAAAGCTTAAACCCAAAACTTTTCGTCAATTAGTTCGCACCATTTAGGGGAGAAAACACTGGTATTAAACAGAAAATTCAACAATCGTCGATGGCCTTCAAAGTCTGTCAGACACATAATCATTTGAAAAGTACATGTTTGAAGGACAATTAATGGATCTGAAAAACGAAACTTAGTCCAAAACAAGCTAAAAGAATTTTCGACGTCAACTTGTCGAAAGAAGAAGTTAAGCATATGTACCCAAAGGCGATATGAAACAATCTCAGCATCAGAAGAAACACCGGGAAACTCCGACGCGGTCTCTTGCAGGAGAAAAGAACCGTCACCGAGAGACGCTTGAGATGAGAGACGAACCGCGAGACTAAGCTGCAGATAGTAACTCTCGCGAGCTTTTTGAGACAAGCTATCCTTGTCGCTTTCTTCTTCCTCAGTTCTATCTAACAGTTGTGAGTCCAGAGCATCACTTGAAACGTGCTCGTCAATACCAGAGAACAAGCTCGTTGGATAACTACTTCCACTCGATAATATCTGCGATGAAGATTGCCGGCCAAGAATGCGATCCTTACTGATCAGCGTTTCCGGCGGCTGCTCCGGTTCAAGCAAAAGCGCCTGATCCTCATCACTCGATGTCGATTGCAGGCGTACGGCATGGTCCTCCTTTACATCTGCCAACCAATCGCCAAAAGCTCCAAGTTGCTTTCCAAACTGATACTTGTCACGCGTGAAAAGATCTGTCACGTTTACTTTCTTCCCGGTCCCAATCGGCTTCGTGATCTTGGTCGCTTTTCTTTCGTTATCAACATTGACTCCACTACTCTCCCTTGAGATACTCTCCCTTGAGATGATCTTCTCTTGATCAGGAAGAAGCAACTTCGTCGAAGGATCAAATCCATGATCCGGAAACTGCCTTGGAAAAAAGTAAGTCGTTCGATGCGGCATTTCTGCTTATTTCCTTCACGAACCACCTCACCGGATCAACACGCACGCACGAACAACTATTCTCACTCACCTCTCTCCCGCACTATTCACCTGATCGCAAGTAAAGCCGTTCTTCCACTACCGATAACCGGAACACTAAGAAGAAACCTATCGTTAAATCTCTGCAACAATTCTACGGCTTCAATAACTTCAACAAATGAAGAAACACCTCAAAATCTATGGGCAGATGATTCCAACTTTTCGGAATTAAACGCGATTTTCTCCGAGACCTAACAAGCGGTTTTGCAGTCGGAAAACACCGTCGACTTATAAGTTTCAATCAATTCAGACTAAACAAAAGCAGTTTCCCAAAGGAATGAAAACCGGATTTAATGAAACAAAAATTAAAAAGCAGCACCAAAAAAGCGGTTTTCGAAGATCTCAAGTCTCACAGAAAACCGCGTAGTACAGACCCGGTTCGGTTTCTTTTTTCTCACCCAGAGAAAGAAATCCAAAACTCGCTAGTCCTTAGTATTCAGCAACATCGAAAGAAAACGCTGTTTTTAAGTTGCTGCGGAGGAGAAAACGAAAGCGGCGGCAAATTATAAAAAATAAGCGGGAAGTGCTAACGTGCACCTGGTGCGTAACTGCGCACGGGTCGTAAGCAGGATACACGTGAGCGCGAAAAGAGATTCGTGTCGACACGTAAGCACTAGATGTGCGTAGTGCGCACCGGGGTCTCTGTTGGAACGTAGACGGACTTGCTGGTTTCATGGGAACTTGGTGCGATGATATGCGATGATATGCATATGTATTATATGTAATAAGCGGTTGCGAGATTGGGCCATTGTTGTTGAAAAGAGGGAAAAGCAACAGTGATAAATGAAATGACGAAAAGGCGCATTGGGTTCTCGCGAAATGACGACACTAACCTTGTCCGTATCTCCACTCTAACCGCATGTGACGGTTCTGCACTCGAGACTTGTTTTTTGGCTGTAAAGCGCGTGGGGTATCCGATAGGAATGAGATTAAACCAATTTTTATCC
>JAJIYU010003296.1:0-27255 GCA_030144865.1 Tinospora cordifolia | reverse complement strand
TCTAAATGCATATTATACTAAACATAAGCAAATACTCTAAATTTTCTATTACACTAATGCATATTATACATAAAATACCTAAAATATAATTAGTCTGCTATGCAACTAACATGTCCACACCAATAAGGACCACTATGACTTCAAAAAGAATATGTAGTTGTAACCTAAGGTTCAGGGATAAGCTCATAACGGTTGATTTATGTACTTTACCTTTTTATGGCTATAATGTAATCTTGAGGATGGATTAGTTAGACCAGTACCAAGCCCAGATATATTGTCTTAAAAGACGAGTGACCGTAACCCTACCTTCTAGGAAATTCTATAGAATCAATGGGGATATGCGGAGATTACCGAGAAGTCCAACCATAGCCATGTTGAATTGCTTAAGGCAGAAGAATGAGCCTGACGAACTCTCTGAGAAAGAACCTATTGAACTAAAAAGAATCCAAGACCTAGCGATGGTTAGCGAGTACGAGGATGTGTTCCCAAATAACTTACTCGGATTACCACCTGCTAAAGATTTAGAGTTCAAGATTGAACTTCACCCTGGAACCAACCCTATCGTTGTACCTCCTTGCAGGATGGCGCCAGTAAAACTGATTGAGTTAAAGTCTCAACTCAATGAGCTCCAAGAGAAAGGCTTTATCAGGCTAAATGAATCACCTTGGGGAGCTTTAGTGTTGTTTGTGAAAAAGAAGGATTCTTGTATGTGACTTTGTGTTGATTATCAGAAGCTAAACTAAGCCACGGTGAAGAATAAATATCCTTTGCCAAGGATTGATGACCTATTTGATCAATTAAGAGGAGTTACACATTTCTCAAAGATTAATCTTAGGTCAGGATATCACTAGTTGAGAATCAAGGAGCCTGATATACACAAGATTGCCTTTAGAACAAGATATGGACACTTTGAGTTCACCGCGATGCCCTTTGATTTGACCAATTCCCGAACAACATTCATGGACTTGATTAACCGAGTGTTTACACAGTATCTTAATTAACATGTAGTGGTATTCGTAGACGACAGTCTAATCTACTCCAAATTAGAGGCGGAACACTTAGAACACTTGCAGATAGTGTTGGAGATACTTAGAAGGCATCAACTGTATACCAAGTTCAGCAAGTGTGAGTTTTGGATGAAGACGGTCAAGTTTCTTGGTCACGTAGTATCAGCAAAAGTCATCTCTATAGACCTAGAAAAGGTGGAAGCAGTGATGGATTTGAAGCAACCCAAAACAACTATAAAGATTAAGAAGTTCTTAAGCCTAGCCAGGTGCTATAGAAGGTTCATCCAAGATTCATCCAAATAAGAAGAACCTATGACCAAGCTGACCAGGAAGGGAGTTAAGTTAGATTAGAATGAGAAGTGTAAACAATCATTTTAAGAACCGAAGAAGAGATTGACTACAACCACTGTTCTAGTTACTCCAACCCATGATGTTACCTATACCCTCTATACTAATGCTTCGCTGGGTGGACTCGGAGTAGTAGTGATGCAAGAAAGATAAGTAGTCGCTTACGCCTTGTGACAACTAAAGGCCCATGAAAAGAATTATCTTACTTACGACCTAGAATTAGCGACCATCGTATTTGCCCTGAAGATATGGAGACACTACCTTTATGATGAATAATTTGATCTATTTTTAGATCATTAGAGCTTGAAGTACATCTACACCCAAAGAGATTTGAATCTCAGGCAACGTAGGTAGATAAAGTTTTTCAAAGGCTATGATTTCTAATTATGCTACCATCTAGGGAAGGCCAATGTGATGGCTGATGCCTTGAGTAGAAAGTTCAACTGCCAGGAGAAAGAAAAGGGCTAGATGTACCAGTTGATCGAAAACTTTAGGTTGGGGATAACCTCGAATGACAAGCAAGCATACCTTTACAACATGTCTTGCCAATCAAATCTACTACATCAGATCAGGGAGGAACAGAGGCAAGGCAAGTGCTTGTAGGTCTAATAGAAGGAGTTGAACAAGGTAGGCATTCTAACTTTAGGTTAGATACTAAGAATACCCTGAGGCTTGGAGAGAGGATCCGTGTACCTCACAATGGACAGAGTAAGCAAACCATATTGGATGAGGCTCATCAGACCAAGTATACAATGGATCTAGGTGGAGATAAGATGTACCAAAACTTTAGAAAGACTTACTGGTGGAAAGGAATGAAGAAGGATGTGTCTAAGCATGTTGCCAAGTGCTTAACCTATCAATAAGTGAAAGCAAAACATTGAAAACCCTCTAAAATGTGACAACCACTCCCTATCCCTGAATGGAAGTGGGATAACACTATTATGGATTTTTTTAGTGGTTTCCACAAGAATCTGAAAAGAGAAGATACTATTTGAATAATTGTGAATCGTTTCACCAAAGTGGCTTACTTCATGCCAATTAGATCAAAAGACCAAGTCAGTAAGCTAGGAGAAATTTATATGAAAGAAATCGTCAGGCTTCATTTTGTGCCCAAGACTATTGTGGCTGATAGAAACTCTTGCTTCACTTCCAGTTTTGGCAGAGTTTACAGATGGAGATGGGTACTAAGCTCGCAATGAGTACAACATTTCACCCTTAGATGGATGGTCGGTCTGAGAGAGTTATCTAGATTTTAAATATGTTGAGATCTTGTGTTTTAGACTTCAAGGGGAATTGAAGCGAGTACTTGGCCGAGTTTGCTAGGAATTCTCTGTACTCAATTAAATGAAATTTATCATCAATTCAGTGAAATTGGGTACAAAATGAAATCGGGCTAATTTTAGGGCTAAATTTGGTAGGTTCCAAACTCTCATTTAATGACCTATAGGGACCCAAAACAATCTAAAATGAAGTAAGGTAATATGAACCAACTAATTGGACAACATATCCAAAAATTAGAATAATTGGTCAAGATTTGGGTTTTCATTTGCCAAATGCCCTTCAAGGGTCCAAATTTGGAAAAAATTGGCATTTAAGGTACTTCGGGGAATTGAAATGACCTGAAACAAAATAGAATGACATATCCAAAAATCGAAATAAATGGGTAAGATTTAAATTTTCATTTGCCCAATGACCTCAGTGGGTCTTAAACTAGGAAAGTTTTTGAGGAAAAATTACCTTGGGCCAAACCAGGCCTTAAAATGTGCATTAAGTTACATGGGTGGAACACCATGATCATGTGCACCTCACCCTATCCAAAACTCCATGGGACGTGTCCATTATTTGAATCCTTGTAAAATGATCCCATGTTCTACGCATATGATTCAACACACCCATATTAGTAGACATTTTATGTGGTCTAGAAACTATGAGACATGATTCCATATACACCCCCACTTGATTGTGTACACCCACACCCACTTAAGACAAAATCAGCCGAAGCATGTACACGTGTGTATGCACGCATGTGAGCAGCCCTATTTAGATAGTTTCTTGAAACCAAGATGAATATCTTTGACTATTATATGGTGTCATCTCAAATCTGATATTGTACACCCATGCTTGATGTCCAAAAAAAAAAGAGAATGGAAAAATATTCCTTGTTGTGTCAAACAAGGAAAGCAAAAAGGAAAGCTGTCATGAGCACATATGGGACATCCCATTTGAATTAGAATATGATTTAAACCTCTTTTGTGTTCTAACATAGTTAGGAAATAATATTTTGTTCATATCTTTTGAAGTAGAAGGCCATAGGGGTCCCACTTGCCAACCATAAGCACATTTGCCCTCTTTATGCAAACCATCCCTTATGAGTTTGGAAACATGCCAAAATGTGGTGACTTGCCCTAGATGGCACCTTGTGTTTATGAACACCTATAAATACCCCCTCTTGCTCACATTCATCTCATCCCAAAGCAAAGAGTTGACACTTCCCTCTTTGTTTATTCTTTCCCTCTTCTTGGCACCCCTTTTCACTCTCTTTTCTTTCTTGTGTGAGAAGTTAATGTTTCAGTATTTTAGAGAGTTGTTAAAGTAGTTCTATTGATGATTAGAAGTTTTTGAAGTTCTGAAAGTGGTAGATAAGGGGAACCTTTGTCAAATTCTACAAAGAAACTCAGATTAAGGTAGAGGGGATTTCTTAAACTTTTACTTTGCTCTTTCAAATTTCTAGCATGTTCATGCTTGTTTGAATTCTAGTTTTCAGCATGTTTTATTTTAGTCTTAGCATGTTTGATCATATTTTAATTTAGCATATGTTTATGTTTTCATTACTCATGAGAGCATGCCATGTTTAGAATCTATGTTTAGGATTTAATTCAATGTTTCAAACATGCTATATATGATGTTTCCATGTTATCTTGCTTGTTTATAATTCTGAAATTTACATTTTAAATTTCTTTTATGATTATGTGATCTTAAATATAAGAAATTGAAGATAAGAATCAAGTACTATCATAATGACCCGTATGGGTGTTATGGGTGTTCTTAACTCATGCTTGGAGTGTGTGGTTGTAGGGCGCAACTAAGGGATACTTGATATGTAGTATCCAATGAAAAGTGAGGAAGAAATGTCTTTCCATCCTAAATAGAGGTATCTAAATTAAGAACTTCAAGGGAGTAGAACCCCTTTCAATCTTAACGCCAACTACACCCAAAAGGTTTCTTGAATCACTTAATGCATAGAAGTGTTTGAATTTAGATGTGCTATTAATATGAAATAGTAACTTAGTTGTTTAATGAATGATCCACTAGCTTATGTGCTCACCCCTTACTTTTATTTTTCAGGAATTTGAAATGCATGATCAAGCTTGCTAAGGAATTAGAAATTCTATTTTTAGAATGTTTCTATGCAAGGGCATATTGCTCAAATTTTCAATAAAGACATTCACTGAATTTTTGTTTTAAATTTTAGAATTATGTACCCTTTCTTTTGATTATACGAATTCAATAATGTATTTCTTTATTTTATTCTTGAATAAATAAAGAGTTTGAAGTTTTCCTTTATTCATTTGTATTATCTTGTTGAATATTAAACTCAATGGAAGTGTATTTATGAATATTTTAATAAGCATTTAAAAAAGGAATTGAGATGCAAGTTGTGTACTTGTAAATGTAACATAGGACCTAACATGCCTTGTTGTTGAGCTTAAACCTTTATTCAGGGGTTTGGGGTGTTAGAGCTCACTATGAGTATAACATTTCACCCTCAGACGGATAGTTAGTTTGAGAGAGTTATGAAGACTTTGGAGGATATGTTGAGGTATTGTGTTTTAGACTTCAAGGGGAATTGGAACAAGTACTTATACTTGGCAGAGTCTGCCTATAATAATAGTTATTAAGCAAATATTAAGATGGTTCCATTCGTGGCTCTTTATGGGAAACCCTGCAGATCACCTACCTATTGGGCTAAACTCGAGGACCATGTATTAACGAGACCAGATTTGGTGGAAGAAATGAATAACCAAGTTAAGTTAATATAGAAGAGGCTGACTATAGTACAAAATCATCAGAAGAGCTATGCTAACAAGAGGAGAAGACCACTAGAATTCTAAGTTGGAGACAATGTATTTTTGAGAGTTAGCCCTCTAAAGGGCATCGAGAGGTTCAGATTCAAAGGAAAGTTATCTCTAAGATTTGTCGCACCCTTTGAAATACTTAGAAGAATCAGGGAATGTGCTTATAAGTAAGACCCACCAAAGCGAATGACTTTAGCTCATAATGTATTCCATGTATATATCTTGAGAAAGTATGAACCTGACCCATCTCACATCATCCACTGGGAGGAAGTGAATATTCAAGATGATGCTACTTATGAGGAAACATCAGTCAGAATCCTCGACCATAAAGTACAGAGTCTACGAACGAAGGATGTCCCATTAGCGAAGGTATTGTGAAAACATCACGGGGTGGAAGAAGCTACTTGAGAACTCGAAAATGAGATTAAGATACTGACACCTATTCACTAGAAATCTTTAGTTATGTATGAATTTTGAGAACAAAATTTTTATAAGGAGGGTAGGTTGTAATAACATAAATTCTCTGTACTCAATTAAATAAAATTTATCATTTATTTAGTGTAATTTGGGTACAAAATAAAATTGAACTCATTTTAGGGCTAAATTTTGCAAGTTCCAAAACTCTCATTTAGTGCCCCTTAGGGACCCAAAACAACTTGAAAAGAAGTAAGAAGACATGAACCAAGTAAGGAGACAACATATCCAAAGATTAGAACAATTGGTCAAGCTTAGGGTTATCATTTGCCAAACATCCTTTAGAGGGTCCAAATTAGAAAGAATTATCATTTGGAGTACTTTAGGTGATTGAAATGACCTGAAATGAAATAGAATGACATGAACTAACAAACTAAATGACATATCCAAAAATCAAAACAATTGGCCAAGATTTAGATTTTCATTTGCCTAGTGACCTCAGTGGGTCTTCAATAAAGAAAGTTTTTGAAAGAAAATCATCTAGCGCCAAACCATATCTTAAAATGTGTTTCCAAAACTATAGGATATAAATCATAATTCCATGTAAACAAGGAGATATTAATTTTTATTTGATTTTTGTGAACCCATGAAGTCATAGCCACCCCTAACATGTGCAAGTCACATGGGTAGAACACCATGATCATGAACACCCTGCCCTATCCGAAGCTCCATGGGATGTTTCCATTATTTGAATTCATGAAAAAGGATCTCATATGCCATAACTCTGATCATATATTCCCACACCTACCCAAGGAATAAAACATCCCATAGGAATTGAAAAATTCAGGAAGAGTGATTCCATGTACACCATATTTGATCGTGTATACCATACCCCATTTGTGCTAAACTGGCCACGTGTATGTGTGTGTGTGAGCAGACATGTAAGCAACCAAATTAGAAGCGTCTAACATCTTATTTGAGCCAAACCTAGCCATTTGCTTGGTATCTCACAAATAAAAAACATAAACTCCAAAATTAAAAACTCCTATGACACCAATTAAGAACATCCAAAGTGTCCAAATTCACCCTTTGCTTGGCGTGCACACCACACAAGAGCTTAGATTAGAAACTCTAGAATCTGATTTGGTGTCCCTAACATTTTGATATTGTGTTCACCACTTAGCCATGGCTGGACGTCTAAAAGAAAGAATAGAAGGTATGCCATATAGATCTTTTGTGATGAGCAAGCAAACAACCAAGTAGGAAAGTTTTATGATCATGATCTTATCAACTAAGGGACGTCATAACTGAGATTAATATCATTCTGAATCTGAAAACATTCTCTAATATTTATTAAGAAATAAGATAGAGAATCAAATATTTGCTCATGGGAATTTGGCAAGCTTCAGTGGGCCCACAAGCTCACTTACCTTTTTTACCCAAATCGTCCCCTTATAAGTTTGGAAACATGCCCAAATGTAGTGAGCTGCCCTAGCTACCCTAGATGCCCCCCTTGTCCTCATGAAAATCTATATAAACCCCCCTTGCTCACTTTCATCTCATCCCAAAGGAAAGAATTGACACTTCCCTCTTTGTTTGTTCTTGCCCTCTTCCGACACCTATTCTTACCTTTCTTTTCTCTCTTGTGTGAGAAGTTCTAATTTCAGTCTTATAGTGAGTTGTTTTGCGTGATTTTTTTGGCCTTTGGAAGTGCTTGAACATTGGGAACCCTTGCTAAAAGTTTTAGGACAAAACATCGTAAGATGGAGGAGATTTCTAGAACTCCTATCTTGCTACTTCAAGCCTTTAGTGCATTAATGTTTTTAATTCTTTTTATCATGTAATTTTATAAATTTCAGCATTTTTAATTTCAATTTGAAGCATGTTTGATCATGTTTTAATTTCAGCTAGCATGTTTTTATATTTTTATCTCATGCACGATAGCATAACATGCTTAGAAACCATGCTTAGACTTATTTTTGAGTTTTCTAGCATGTTACTTGTGTTTCCCATATTCTGTTGTTTATTTAAATTTTGACATTAATTATTATGATTTGGTTTCATATTTATTTAAATTTAAATATGAGAAAGAAAAGATAGGAACCACATACCATCATAGTAGTTTAAGTGATGATATGAGTGTTCTTTACATATACTTAGTGTATATGAGTAACATCACTAAGTGTGGATGTGTTTTAAAATACTTGGAATGGGGACGTGTGATCCTTCCTTTCAATGGAATGTGACAAGATGAATTGTCATTGTATCCTAGAATAGGAGTATTTTAATGAAAAACATTAAGGGATTAAAAATCCCTTTTGGTCAAATATCCAACTCTAAGAAGATATTATTCGAAACACTTAATGTTTGTACGTGATTGGAATTGGATGAAATTTTGATTTGAATTAGTAACTTAGTTGTTTAATGAATGATCCACTAGGCTATGTGCTCACCCATTTATTCTTTTTTTTAGGAAATTGAATTACATGATGGCTATGAATTTTTGAAAGTCTACTTTTAAAAAGTTCATATTGTAAGAGCATATGTCTCAAATTTAGAATAAAGACTCCCACTGAATTTTACTTTTAAACTTTAGAGTTATGTGTTCTTTCTTTTGATTATATGAATTCAATAATGTATTTATTTATTGTGAATTAATAAAGAGTTTGAAGTTTTCTTTTATTCACTTGCATTATCTTGTTGAGTATTAAACTCAATGGAAGTGTACTTATGAGTATTTGAATAAGTGTTAGAATAAGGGAATTGAGATGCAAGTTGTGTACTTGTAAATGTAACATAATAATCAACCCGCCCTGTGATCGAGCTTAAATGCGTTGCTTGGGAGTTGAGGTGTTACAGAGATTACTGAGGAGTCCAACCTTGGCCACGATGAATTGCTTAAAACAGAAGACTGAGTTCGAGGAACTCTCCAAAGAAGAGGCTATTGAATTAAACAAAATCCAAGACCTAGATGGTTAGTGAGTACGAGGATATGTTCCTAGATGACTTGCTTGGACTAGCACTTGCTACAAAATTAGAGTTCAAGATTGTATTTTACCTTGGAACCGATCCTATAGCCATACCTCTTTGCAAAATGGCACTAGTAGAACTAATAGAGTTGAAGTCTCAAGTCGATGAGCTCTGGGAAAAAGGCTTTATTAGGCCGAGTAAGTCATCCTAGGGAGCTCCTATATTATTCTTGAAGAAGAAAGATGGTTCCATAAGACTATCTGTCAACTATCAAAAGTTGAACCAAGCTACCGTGACAAATTAGTACCCTTTACCGAGGATTAATGATCTATCTGATCAATAGAAAAGAACTACTCATTTCTTGAAGACTGATCTTAGGTCGGGTTATCATTAGTTGAGAATTAGGGAGTCTGACATATATAGGACAACCTTCAGAACGAGCTATGGATACTTGAGTTCACCATGATGCCCTTTGGTTTAATTAATGCCCCAACAACATTCATGGATTTCATGAATTGAGTGTTTAGACAATACCCTAACTAGTTTGTGGTGGTATTCATGGATGACATCCTAACTTAATCTGAGTCAGAAGCTGAACACTTAGAACACTTGCGGATAATGTTCAACACCCTCAAAAGGCACCAATTATTCGCCAAGTTTAGCAATTGTGAATTCTGGATGAAGACGATTAAACTCCTTGGCCACTTAATAGTAGCAAAAGGCATCTCTGTAGACCTAGAGAAGGTGGAAGCTGTCATGGACTGGAAACAACCAAAGACAGTTACAGAGATTAGGAGTTTCTTAGGCCTGGCTAGATACTACAGAAGATTTATCAAAAACTTCTCCAAACTAGCAGAATCTATGACCAAGTTAACTAGGAAAGGCATGAAATTCACTTGGGATGAGAAGTGCGAACAATCATTCCAAGAACTAAAAAGGAGATTGACTTCGGCTCCCATCTTAGTCACTCCAACCCATGGTGTAACTTATGTCCTATATACGGATGCTTTACTGAGTGGACTTAGAGCAGTTTTGATGTAAGAGAAGCAAGTAGTCGCTTATGGTTCACAACAACTGAAGGTCCATAAGAGGAATTACCCTACTCACGACCTAGAGTTAGTAGGCATTGTATTTGCCTTAAAGATTTGGAAACACTACCTTTATGGTGAGAAATTTAATCTCTTTTTAGATCACAAGAGCTTGAAGTACATCTACATCCAGAAGGAGTTGTGTAATACCCTGAAAAATTGTACTAAATAAAATGAAATGATAAAGGAAGACCAATTCATTTCTAAAATCCATTAGCAAGTACAAATTTGCTCAAAAACCTCTTCAGGAAGTAAAATTTAAGAAAAAGGAATGAATGAAATGAAGTGATACCTTGAATGGACCAAGCGTCTAAAATTCATTTCATTTTCACAATTAAAGGAATGTGTTCAACGGAATCTAAATTAGAAAAGAAAATGGGAAAAAACATAGTTGATTAAAGGATATGAATTTTTATTAAAATTCATGTGGACCCAAAAATGTGTAATCATCCCTACGCATGTGCAATTCACATGTGTGATGATGCTAGCATGACATGATCATGTACACCACACCCCATGCACACAAGCAAACAGTCCACATCTTGTTTAGAAACCAAGAAGAATGATCTCATGTACATACAAACAATGATCATGTGCACCCATGACACCTACATTCAAAAAACATCCCATTTAGTGAGAAACCCCAGTTTTTTCGAGCTAGCCCATATTGAAAACTTTAAGGATGATCTTGTCTACCATTAGGTGTGATATTGTACACCAAATTCAAGAATAAAAGTTGGCTAGACGTTCCACTTTTAACCACATAGAAAGTTGCTCAAATAAGAGGCTTAAACCTAGAATAGAAGTTTAAAACCATGATTTTGTGTCCACCAAGTGATGATAATGTGCACCACCCTCACATGAGTTATGTACAAAACCTAGCCGTGACCCTTGTGAGGAAACATGCCAAAATATAAAGATTCCATGAGATATGCATTTGTCTTATGCACACTAAGGAAAACATCGAAGAATAGAAGGTTCCTACTTGCACTCTCCATGGTGCCAAAATTAGCACCTAGAAAATGATCAAAATGAAGACAAGTAAAGATATGCTAATTTAAAGAGATATAGAAAGATTCCTTCACCTAGATTCGACTAACAAGAAAAGGAAAAAAAATTAGAAAATAGAAAGTTGCCTTATGCTCATATATAATGCCCAAATTAGTAGCATACCAAAAGGAAAAAAAATGAAATGTTTCCTTGTTCCATTTTGTGTGACATCCAAGAAAGGATGCAAATAAGAAAGATTCACTTGCTAATATATTCCAGGATGTATCCAAACTGTGGGTTATTTCTAACCATAAGCACATAAGAGAAAGTAGGAAAAAATTCCACAAACTATGACGCCAAGAATGAAAAGCTTCCTATGTGACTAAGTGTGATGCCCAAGAAAAAAGGCAACTAGGAAAGTCGCTATGAACACAAAATCTAACCCCATGTGGACAATTAGATGTTAGAAGCATTTTAAACCCCTTTTTTGATCACACACATAAAGGAAACCAAATAAGGATCATATCATGTGAATAGGAAACCCTAATCACCAACTCTCCCAAACCATGCTCACCAGGGGAAATTGGAAAGATACACTTACCCAAACCATGCAAAACTATCCTGTAAAGGAAAGTTTCTTTGTGAGCACATGCTAAGCTACACCCCTTGCTCATGAAACCTTATACAAAGCCCCCTGGTGCTCTCATTCTCCTGATCTCAAAGCAAGAGTTGACAAGTCTTCTTTGCTTTCTCTAGCCTTCTTCTTGGCAACCCCCCTTAGTTCTTGAATAACCCTGAACTATTTTTGAGTGCTTTGGTGTTTAATTGAGTGTTCTTGAGTTGTCTTTGAGTGCTAGAAATGTTAAAGAGGGGAAACTCTACCAAATTTCAACCAAGCTCACAATAGAGGTGGAAGTGACTTCTAAAACCTCCATTTTACTTGTTTAGTTTAATACAATGTTCACGTTAGAAATTGAAAATGTACAAGAGTAGAATACTTGTTTTGTTAAGACATAAGATTGGGAAGATTCTATAACCCTGGTTCCTATGTGGTGTGGGATGCATAAGAATTCAGGGTTATGGAGGAAGCATACTCGAAGAATGATGGACCATGTTTGGTGAATGATAAATTTGGAAGAACTTCTTTCTCTATGCTTGGCTGGTATGGGACAGTCAGGTATAGTGGGTTTGGGAAAACTTAGTTATTGGGACATTTCCAAAATTGTTTAGGTGTGGCAATTTTTTGAGTGAAAGTCTAAGTAGAAGAAGTAGAGTGGTATGAGACACTTGAACCTGAAAACTTAAATGGAAGCCTGGAATCATGCTATGCTAGCATGAAATTATTTTATTATATGATTGTTTGAAAAACATGCTTGATTTGTTTATATGAAACCAAATCATGTACCCAAGAACAAAAAGAACCTAGAAGCATAAATTGTTGAGCTACTAAATGAATTGAGAACCTAGAAACATGAATCTAGGGTTACGATAGTACGAACATTCGATACTGACTATCTACTCAATTTGTAAATAACGATTGGAACAATAAGGTATAGTATTCGATCCACCACTCCTGACGAGATAGAGTAGAAGGATCATGAAATACTTACTGGCATGAAGAATATGATGAATGAAGTTGCTCAAAGGGTTATGGATCAACTAATGAGGGTTCTACCCTAGATACTCCCTCAGGTACTACCTCAGCCTCAAGTGCCTGCACCCGTCCAGGTTCAGTAGCCAGCACTTGTGGCCCAAGCTCCTGAATGCAATAAACTAAGGAGGATCTGGATGATGAGAAATAGAGGAAGATGTTGATGGAGCTACCGAAGCTCCACCTTCCACATTTTGAAGGTACAACCAATTGCATCACAATGGACCACGAGTATCAAAAGATGGAGGAGCATTTGAATGTGTTGAAAGTAACTAGGTCAAGAAGGGTGGCACTGGCTACACACCACTTCAAGGGGATTGACCAGAAGTTGTGGCATATGATGAAGATGGACCCTAACACAGATGTTGATGCTATGAGATGGGAGAATTTCACGAAGATCTTTAATGTAAAGTTCTTTCCATAAGCAACCTTGAGCAAGCTACAGGAAGATTTCATCTGGTTGAACTAAAGAGAGATAATTGTAGATGAGTATGAAAGGAAGTTCACTGAACTAGCTAAATTCTCAGCAAACTTGATCAGAGAGAAGAGAATGAAAGCCAATCGTTTTGCACAAGGTCTCAAAATGGAGATTTGGTAAAGACTTTGAGCCTAAAGACATATAAAGATGTCTTGGAAAAAAACCCTGACACTAGAACAAGAACTCAACCTAGAACAAAGGTTGAGGGAAAGAACAAACAAGTTGGGAATGAAAAAGATTATCAAGGGGCCAAGAAAACGAACAAGAATGGCAGGAAAGCGCCAAAAAAATAGGGGCAAACCACGAATGAGTTTAAGGAATAGGCCAAGAGGCAAGGGTTATGCTATTTGTGTAAACAAAAGGGTCGTCTTGCTAGAGATTGCCCAATTGCCCTTCATCAGGCTCCTCAGCAACAACCACTATAGGGAGGAGGCCCGAATGGTCGCCCTAGGGAGAGGCAACAATAGTTGAATGTCAATCAAGGACAAAACTTGGGCCATGGGCAGAATCAGGCCAAAATGTTTGCTATTGAGGCTCAAGAAGACCATGTGCCTATAGTGGAAGGTACATTTCTTTTGTTTAATGTTGCTATGAGACTATTGTTTGACTCGGGTGCCTCTGAGTCTTTTATATTTGACGAACTTGCTAATAGGTTAAAACCTGTGACAAAAACACTGCCCATAACTTTGAATGTGTGCACACCAATATGAACTACTATGACTTCACAAAGAACATGTAGTTGTGACCTAAGGTTTAGGGATAAACTCATAACAGTGGACTAATGTGCTTTACCTTTTTATGACTATGATGTAATCTTGGGGATGAATTGGTTAAACTAATACTAAGCTTAGATAGATTGTCCTAGGAGGAAGGTAAACATAACCCTACCCCCAGGGAAAACCTATAGAATCAATGGAAATATGCGAAAACTACTAAGAAGTCCAACCTTAGTCATGATAAACTACTTAAGGCAGAATAATGAGTTTGAGGAACTCTCTGAAGAAGAACCTATTGAACTAGAAATAATCCATGACATAGTAGTGGTTAGTGAGCACAAGGATGTGTTCTTAGATAACTTATTGAGACTACCACCTAGTAGAGAATTAGAGTTCAAGATCGAATTTCACCTTGGAACCAACCCTATAGGCATACTTCCTTACTGAATGGCTCCTGTAGAATTGATTAAGTTATAGTCTCAACTAGACGAGCTTAGGGAGATTGCCTTCATCAGGCCAAGTGAATCACCATGGGGAGCTCTGGTATTATTTGTAAAGAAGAAGGATAGTTCTATGAGACTTTGTGTCGATTAAGGGAAGTTGAACCAAGCTACAGTGAAGAATAAGTATCCTTCGCCAAGGATTGATAACCTCTTTGATCAATTGAGAGGAGTCATTCATTTCCCAAAGATTGATCTTAGTTTGAAACATCACCAGTTGAGAATCAAGGAGTCTAATATACAGAAGAATGCCTTCAGAACAAGATATGGACACTTTGAGTTCACCATGATGCCCTTTGGTTTAACCAATGCCCTACAACCTTCATGGACTTGATGAACAGAGTGTTTAGACAGTATCTTGACCAATTTTTGGTGGAATTCATAGATGACATCCTAATCTACTCCAAGTCAAAGGCTAAACACTTAAAACCTCAAAGATAGTGTTGGAGACACTCAAAAGGCATCAATTATATGCCAAGTTTAGCAAGTGTGAATTCTGGATGAAGACAGTCAAGTTTCTTGGTCACGTAGTAACAATAGAAAGCATCTCTGTAGAACAAGAGAAGGTGAAAGCTATCATCGATTGGAAACAATCTAAAACAGTTACAGAGATTAGGAGTGTAGCACCCCAACCTCCTAGAGATAGGTTTAAGCTCAACCACAAGACAAGTTGGGTCCTATGTTACATTTACAAGTACACAACTTGCATCTCAATTCCTTTATTCTAACATATGTTGAAATACTCATAAATATACTTCCATTGAGTTTAGTTTTCAACAAGATAATATAAGTGAATAAGGAAAAACTTCAAACTCTTTACTTATATAAGATAAAAAATACATTCTTTAATTCATATAATCAAAAGAAAGAGTACATAACTCTAAAATTTAAAACAAAAAATTCAGCGTAAGTCTTTATTCAAAATTTGGGCAATATGCCCTTATATAAAAACTTTCTAAAAATAGACTTTCTAATTCCTTAGCAAGCTTGATTATGCATTTCAATTTCCTGAAAAATAAAAGGAACGGGTCAGCACATAGAAGAGTATATCATTCATTAAACAACTAAAGTTACTATTTCAAATCAATAACACATCCAAATTCAAACACTTTCATACATTAAGTGATTCAAGCAACTTTTTGGTTGTAGTTGACGTTAAGACTAAAAGGGGTTCTACTCCCTTGATGTTTTTAATTTAGATACCCCTCTATAGGTGGAAAGACATTTCTTTATCACTTTTTATTGGATGCCACATACCAACTATCCTTTAGTTGCGCTCCGCAACCACACACTCCAAGCATGAATTAAGAACATCCATAGCACCCATACGAGTCACTATGACAACATATGGTTCTTATCTTCAATTTCTTATATTTAAGAATCACATAATCGTAAAAGAAATTCAAAATATACATATTAAAATTTTAAACAACCAAGAAAGCATGTAAACATTACATAACATGCTTGAAACATTAAATTAAATCCTAAACATGGATTCTAAACATGACATGCTCTCATGAGTGATTAAAACATAAAAACACACTAAACTAAAATTAACGTATGATTAAACATGCTGAAACTAAAATAAAATATGCTGAAAACTAGAATTGAAACAAGTATGAACATGCTAGAAATTTGAAACAACAAAGTAAAAGTTCAAGAATTCCCCTCCACCTTAATCCGAGTTTCTTTATAAAATCTGGCAAAGGTTCTCCTTATCTACCACTTTCAAAACTTCAAAAACTTCTAATCATAAAAAAAACTACTTCAACAACTCTCTAAAATATTGAAATAAGAACTTCTCACACAAGAAAGAAAAGAAAGTGAGAAGGGGTGCCAAGAAGAGGGCAAGAATAAGCAAAGAGGGAAGTGTCAACTTTTTGCTTTGGGATGAGATGAATGTGAGCAAGAGGGATTATTTATAGGTATTCATGCGCACAAGGGGGGCATCTAGGGCAGCTCACCACGTTCGGGCATGTTTCGAAATTCATAAGGAGATGGTTTGCATAAAGAGGGCAAGTAGGATCACTACGACTTTCTAATTTAAAGGATATAAGTACAATCTTGTTTTCTATCGATAGTTGAACACAAAAGAGGTTTAAATTATATTCTAATTCAAATGAGATGTCCTAAATGTGCTCATGGCAACTTTCCTTTTTGGTTTCCTTTCTTCATCACACAAACACACAAGTAATATTTTTCCATTATCTTATTTCTTGGACATCAAGCATGGTATACAATATCAAATTTGAGAGGACATCATATAATAGTCAAAGATGCTCATCTTGGTTCCAATAAACTATCTACATTGAATTGCTCACATATGTGCACACACATATGTAAGTGGTTGGGTCGGTTTTGGCTTAAGTAGGTATGGGTGTACAAAATCAAGTGGGGGTGGCCATAACTTCATAGGTTCACAAAAATCAAATAAAAATTAACATCTCCTTACTTACATGGAATTATGATTTATATCCTATAGTTTTGGAATCACATAAACCTAATGCAAATTTTTAGGTATGGTTTGGCCCTAGTTGATTTTCCTTCAAAAAGTTTTCTAATTAAACACTCACTGAGGTCAGTAGGCAATGAAAATCTAAATCTTCGCCACTTGTTTTAATTTTTGGATCTATCATTCATTTTGTTAGTTCATATCATTCCGTTTTGTTTCGAGTCATTTCGATCCCCTGAAGTACTCTAAATAACAAATCTTTCTAATTTGGACCCCCTGAAGGGTGTTTGGCAAATGAAAACCTTAACCTCGTCCAATTGTTCTAATTTTGGATATGTCATTCATTTTGTTAGTTCTTGTTATTTTATTTCGTTTCGGGTTATTTCGATCCCTTGAAGTATCCTAAATGACAATTCTTTCTAATTTGGACCCCCTGAATGGTGTTTGGCAAATGAAAACTATAACCTCAACCAATTGTTTCTAATTTTTGGATATGTTGTCCCATTAGTTGGTTCATCTTACCTTACTTAATTTCAAGTTGTTTTGGGTTCCTAATGGGTACTAAATGAGAGTTTTGGAACCTGCCAAATTTAGCCCCAAAATGCATGTGGTTTATATTTTGCACCAAATTTCACTGAATTGATCTTGAATTTCATTTAATCAAGTACAAAGTTTTTAGGGTATTAGAACCTACCCTCGTTAGAAAAATTTCATCCTCAAAATTTGTACACAATCAAGGATTTTTTCTAAATAGATGTGGATACTTCGTCTTCATCTCGCTTTCAAGTTTCCAAGTAGCCTCTTCATCCCCATAATGTTTCCACAATACCTTCAATAATGGGATATCATTCATTCAGAGACTCTGTAATTTAAGGTCGAGGATTCTAACTGTTGTTTCCTCATAAATAGCATCATCTTCAATATTCAGTTTCGCCCAGTGGATGATGTGAGATGGGTCAGGTGCGTACTTTCTCAACATGGATACATGGAATACGTTATGAGCTGAAGTCCTTTGGTTTGGTAGGTCCAACTCATAAGCACATTTTCAAATTCTTCTAAGTATTTCAACAGGTCCGACAAACCTCAAAGATAATTTTTCTTTGAATCCAAACCTCTTGATGCCCTTATGAGGACTAATTCTCAAAAATATCTTGTACCCAATTTGGAACTCTAGTGGTCTTCTCCTTTTGTTAACATAGCTCTTCTAACAACTTTATGTTGTAGTCAGCCTCTTCTCTATTAACTTGACTTGGTTATTCATTTCTTCCACCAAATCTAGTGCCGTTAATACATGATCTTCGAGTTCAGCCCAACAGATAGGTGATCTATAGGGTCTTCCATAAAGAGCCTCAAATGGAGCCATCTTATTACTCACCTGATAACTATTATTATAGGCAAACTCTGCCAAGTATAAGTACTTGCTCCAATTCCCCTTGAAGTCTAAAATACAAGACCTCAACATATCCTCTAAAATCTGGATAACTCTCTCAGACTGACCATCTGGCTGAGGCTGAAATGTTGTACTCATGGTGAGCTTAGTACCCATCTCCTTCCATAGACTCTGCCAAAACTTTGAAGTGAAGCGAGAGTCTCTGTTAGACACAATAGTCTTGGTACACCATGAAGCCTAACGATTTCTTTCACATAAATTTCTCCCAGCTTATTAACTTGGTTTGTGGATCTAATTGACAAAAAGTGAGCCACTCTAGTAAGATGATATGCAATTTCCCATATAGTATTTTCTCGCTAACTCTTAGGGTATCCTCAGCATCTAACCTAAGGTCAATATGTTTATTTTATTCAATTTCCTATGTTAGGCTTGTGAGTTATTTGTCTTGCCTTTGTTCACCCTTAATCTAATTGAAAAAGATTTGGTGGGCAAGACATGTTGTAGAGATAGGCTCGTTTTTCATTTAGGGTCATACCCAGCCTAAAGTTCCCAATCTATTTGAAGGTTAAAGTTTCTTTGTCATGCCCCATCTCCATCTCAGTGGACTCGACCACATCGCAGGCCTCAGGTTATTACTAACACTTTCTATTCCCAGACTTTCTATTTTCAACCTTCAAAATGTAACAACAAGGATTCTTAAAGGAATAAATTTCATTACTTAGAAAATTTCAAGTACAAAACCTCATTCAAGCCAAAAGTCGGAAATGCTAACATATAGAAATTTTAAGTAAAGGATTCTACATCACTAATTAAATTTTAAACAATTTTTCCTTTCCTAATATTGTTACAGTAGGGTGTTTAGGGTAGGGTTTGATCTTCTTGAGCCTCAACAAAAAACATTCTGGCCTGGTTCTGCGCATGACCTTGATTTTGCCCCTTGTTGGCATTCTACTATTGTTGTCTGCCCTGAGAATGATCATTCTAACCTGCTCCCTGAGTGTTTTGTGGCCAAGGAGCCTGATTGGGTGTAGTCAGGGAGTTTCTTGCCAAATGACCTTGCTATCTACACACATAACACAATCCTTACTTCCTCTCCTGTTCTTTTAGTTCATCTTTATCTTGCCCCTATTTCTGAGTCTGTGGTGTCTTTCCACCAATCTTATTCTTTTTCTGGGCCTTGAAGTATTTTGTTAAGAACATCAAGGGCCTTGAAGACCCTTTTTGGTCTATGTCACAATTATAAACAAAATGTTGTTTGAAACGCCTAATGTATGTAAGTGTATGAATTATAGATGTGTTTCTAGTCTAAATTAGAAAATTGGTTGATTGAAAAGAATCTATTGGGTTATGTACTCACCCTTCCTCTTTTATTTTCAGGAAATTGAACATGTATGAAGACGTTGCAAATTATAATAATTTCTTTATTTTTAGAAAGTTTCTACATTTGAATGTATAGGCATGTAGCCCAAGTTTTGAATAGTTTTATTTTAAGATTGAGTTATGTACTTCACTTTATTTAAATTAAAAAAGTTGATGAATTTCTTTTATCTCTTGTATTATGGCTTTATTTGATTTGATTCCTAAAATTGAGTTAAGTACTCTTGAATTGCATTAGGCATAAGATAATTGAAATAGAATGTCAAGTGTAAGTCACTTGTGAAGTAATAGTAGCCCAATCCGCACGTATGGTTAAGTCCGCTGTTAAAATAGTGGTTATGTCCAAAAATTGAAAGGATATGAGGATTGGGCTGTTATAAGTGTGGTATCAAAGCTTAGTTATTAAAAACGCTAGGCTAGAAATAAAAAATCAAGCTTAAGCATGTGTTGTTGGGCTAGAATTAGAAAGTTTAATCTTATACCAATAGTGGTATTAGATTTAGAAAGTAATAACTCAATTAGGTTTGACCTATACTTTGAGTTGAAATTAAAATGCCCTACCTTCTATTAATGAAATTGAAAAGTGTTTTGGAAAGTATTTTCGAAAGGGAAAGATATGTTTTGAAATATTTTGTTTGGATACAAAAACTGCAAATTGGGCTGATAGTGGGTAAGCCTTGTCTCAAGTAAAGCTACATATTGAAAGGGAGGTGGGTTATCTTACTTGAGAAAGCGTGGTTGCTAAGTAGACTTCGGTCTTGTTACCTAATCTAGAGGTTGTCCCACTAGCATATACGACTAGCTGGAGTTGATGAACAGTTTTACTTTCTATAAAAGAAAATCAGAAGGTAGAAAATGAGGGCAAAAAATTGAATTGAAGTCGAAAAGATCCTAGAGGTGGTACCTTGACCAAACAAAGGTTGTTAGTTCAACTAGATTGAAACCCTGGGTCTTGGGAAGGGAGCTTAGGTAGAAACGTGGGTGTAGCCAAGCGTGGCACAAGGGATCAAATGCATAAAACTTTAGGGCATAGGTTAGGAACTAAAAATGTACGAGAACAAAACACTTCTTTGGTAAGGACACGAGATTAGGAAGATTATATATCTCTGGTTTCTATGTAGTATGAGATGCATAGGAATTTGGGGTTATGGAGGAAGCTTGGACTCGAAGAATGACAGACCTTGGTTGGTGAATGATCAGTAAATTTGGACAACTTGTTTCTCTATGCTTGGCTGGTATAGGATGATTAAGTATAGTGGGCTTAGGAAACCTTAGTTATCGACACATTTGCAAAATTTTTTGGGTGTGGCAATTTTTTGAGTGAAAGTTTAAGTGGAAAGGATAGAGTGGTGTGGGACACTTGAACCTGGAAGCTTTGAACATTACTATGCTAGCGTGAAATTGCTTGATTGTATGATTGTAATGCATGCTTGATTTGTTTACATGTATGTCATATGAAACCAAATCCTGTACCCAAGAACAAAAAGAACCAAGAAACATAAACTATTAGGCCACTAAATAAATCGAAAACCTAGAGACTTGAATCTAGAGTTATGATAGTACGAATGTTAACGAGGCAAATACTGACAATCTACTTGATTTGTAGACAATGGCTGGATTAAGAAGGTATGCCACTCAATCCACCACTTCTTATGAGACGAAGTAGAAGGATCAATAAATACCTACTGACATAGAAGCCTGAATAGAGAATATGATGAATGAAGTTGCTTGGAGGGTTATGGATCAACTGATGAGGGCTCTACTGCAGGTACTCCCTTAGGTAGTACCTTACCCTAAAGAACCTGAAGCCATCGATCATTTGATGGATGGGTTCAAAAACAAAGAAAGATGCTAATAGAGCTACAAAAGCTCCACCCTCCTTCATTTGATGGTGTTACAGATTGCATCGCGGCTGACCACTGGTACCACGAAATGGAGGAAATTCTCAATGTATTGAAGGTAACTAGGTCAAGAAAGATGGCACTGGCCACACACTACTTCAAGGGATTGGCCAAAAGTTGGTGGCATATGATGAGGATGGTCCTTAATACGGATGTTGATGCTATGAGCTGGGAGAACTTCACAGAGATCTTATATGAAAAGTTCTTTCATGAAATGACCTTGAGCAAGCTATAAGAGGACTTTGTCCTACATTGGAGGGAAATAATTATGACTGAATATGAAAAGAAGTTCATAGAGTTGGCAAAATTTTCACCAGATCTGATCAGGGAAGAATGAATGAAGGCTAGTTGTTTTACACAGGGTCTCAAGATGGAGATCCGGAAGATAATGAAAACATTGAGCCTAAAGACTTATAAAGATGTTGTGGAAAAGGCCCTAACTCTAGAACAAGAAATCATCCTGGAGCAATGGGTGAAAGGAAAGAACAAGCGGCTGGGATTAAGAAGGATCATCAGGGGGCCCAAAAAAAAGAACAAGAGTGGTGGGAAAACACCATAGAGATAGGGGTAAAATAAGGAAGAGTCTAGAGAACAAGCGAAGAGGCCGAGATTGTGTTATCTGTGTAGGCAAAGGAGTCATATTGCACAAAATTGCCCAATTGCAACAGTTCAAGTGCCTCAGCAGTAACAACAACAAAACACTCATGGGGGAGGTTAGAATAGTCATCCTCAAGCCATGCAATAGCAACAAAATGCCAATCATGGTTTGAACCACGGTCGTAGTTAGAACGAGGCTAGAATGTTTGTTGTTGAGACTCAAGAGGACCAAGTCCCTATAGTTGAAGGTATGTTCTTGTTATTTAATGTTGTTGCGAGACTATTGTTTGACTTAGGTGCCTCTAAATCTTTTATCTCTAAAGAACTAGTTGATAGGTTACAACTTATGATAAAAATACTATCCATAACTTTGAACGTGTCTACTCAAATAAGGACCATTGTGGTTTCAAAAAGAATATGTAGTTGTAACCTAAGGTTCGGGGATACACTCATAACAGTTAACTTATGTGCTTTACCTTTTTATGGCTATGATGTAATCTTGGGGACGGATTGGTTAGATTAGGACCAAGCCTAGATAGATTGTCCTAAGAGACGAGTGACCATAACCCTACTTTTGGGGGAGACCTATAAAATCAACGGGGATATGCGGAGATTATCGGGAAATCCAACCATAGCTATGTTGAACTACTTAAGGTAAAAGAATGAATTTGAGGAACTTTCTAAAGAAGAACCTGTTGAACTAAAAAGATTTCAAGACCTATCCATGGTTGGTAAATACAAGGATGTGTTCCCAAATGACTTACCCAACCTACCACCAGTTAGAGAGTTAGAGTTCAAGATTGGACTTCACTATGAAACCAACCCCATCGCCATACCTCCTTATAGAATGACACCAATAAAACTGATGGAATTGAAGTCTCAACTTGATGAGCTCTGAGAAAAAAGATTCATCAGGCTAAGTGAATCACCTTGGAGAGCTTTGATATTGTTTGTAAAGAAGAAGGATGGTTCTATGAGAATTTGTGTTGATTACCAAAAGCTGAACCAAGCTACAATGAAGAATAAATATCCTTTGCCAAGGATTGATAACCTATTTGATCAATTGAGAGGAACCACTCATTCTCAAAGATTGATCTTAGGTTGGGATATCACCAGTTGATAATCAGGGAGACTGATACACACAAGATTGTCTTCAGAACAAGATGTGCACATTTTGAGTTCACTATGATGCCCTTTGGTTTGACTGATGTTCCAGCAGCATTCATGGACTTGATGAACCTAGTGTTTAGACAGTATCTTGACCAGTTTGTGGTAGTATTTGTAGATGCCATTCTAACCTACTCCAAGTCAGAGGCTGAACACTTTAAACACTTCCAAATAGTATTGGAAACCCTCAAAAGGCATCAATTATATGCCAAATTCAGCAAGTGTGAGTTCTGGATGAAGACAGTCAAGCTTTTTGGTCACGTAGTATCGGCAGGAGGCATCTCTGTAGACTTGGAGAAGGTGGAAGCTGTGATGGATTGGGAGCAACCTAAAACAGTTACAGAGATTAGGAGCTTCTTAGGCCTAGCTGGGTACTATAGAATGTTCATCCAAGATTTCTCCAAACTAGCTGAACCTATAGCGAAGCCAACCAAGACGAGAGTTAAGTTCGACTGGGGTGAGAAGTGTGAACAATTATTGTAAGAACTAAAGAAAAGATTGACTACGACCCCTCTCCTAGTTACTCCAACCAATGGTGTTACCTATACCCTTTGTACTGATGCTTCACTTAGTAGCCTGGGAGTAGTCATGATGCAAGAGAAGCAAGTAGTTACTTATGCTTCATGATAGCTAAAGATCCATGAGAAGAACTACCCTACTCATGATCTAGAGTTAGCAGCCATTGTATTTCTCCTTAAGATTTGGAGATAGTGCTTCTATGGTGAGAAATTTGATTTGTCTTCAAATCACTATAGCTTAAAATACATCTACAATAAAAAAGAATTGAACCTCAGACAACGAAGATGGATGGAGTTCCTTAAGGACTATGATTTCCAATAATACTACCATTTGGAGAAGGCTAATGTGATGGCTGATGCCTTGAGTAGAAAGTTCAACAAACAATAGGAAGAAAAGGGCCAGATGTACTAATTGATCAAAGAGTTTAGATTAGGGATAACCTTGAATTACAAGCGAGCCTACTTCTACAACATGTTTTGCCAACCAGATCTACTATATTAGATAAGGGAAGAATAGAGGTAAGATAAGTGGATTGTAGGCCTGATAGAAGGTGTTGAATAGGGTAAGCATTTTGACTTTAGGTTAAATGCTGAGAATATCCTAAGGCTCAAGGAGAGGATTTGTGTGCCTCAAAAATAGATAGAATAAGCAAACCATATTTGATGAGGCACATCAGACCAAGTATGCAATGCATCCAGGTGGAGATAAGATGTACCAAAATCTCAAAAAGACTTAGTGGTGGAGAAAAATGAAGAGAGATGTAACTAAGCATGTCTCTAAAAGCTTAACTTGTCAACAAGTAAAAGCAGAACACCAGAAACTCTTTAGGAAGTTACAACCACTCCCTATCCCCGAATGGAAGTAGAATAACATTGCCATGGACTTTGTTTCTAGTTTACTTAGGAACTAGAAAGGAGAAGACACTGTTTGGGTGATTGTGGATTGTTTCAATAAAGTGGCTCATTTCCTACCAATCAGATCCATAGACCAAGTTAATAAATTGGGAGAACTCTACATGAAGGAAATAGTAAGACTTCATGGTGTGCCTAAGACTATTGTATCTGATAGAGACTCTTGCTTCACTCCTTAGTTCTAGTAGAGTCTATAGAAAGAGTTGGGCATTGAAATCACCATGAGTATTGCCTTTCACCCTCGACAAATGGGCAGTCTGAGAGACTTATCTAAACCTTCGAAGATATATTGAGATCATGTGTTCTGCACTTTAAAAAGAAAATGGAGCAAGCACTTAGACTTGGTAGACTTTGCCTGTAACAACAATTATCAGGTAAATATCAAGATAGCTCCATATGAGATTCTCTATGGAAGGCCTTGCAGATCACAAACCTGTAGGGCTAAGCTTGAATACAATGTACTGATTGGTCCAAACTTGGTGGGAGAAATGAACAAACGAGTCAAACTGATACGAAAGAGGTTGGCTACAGCTCAAAGTCGTCATAAGATCTATGTTGATAAGAGAAGGACACCCCTAGAATTTTAAGTGGGTGGCAAGGTGTTTTTAAGCGCATTAAGAGGTTTACATTCAAAGGAAAGTTATCGCCAGGATTTTTTGGACCCTTTGAAATACTTAGAAGAAAAGGGGAATATGCTTATGAGTTGGATTTACTTAACCGGATGACCTCGTCTCATAACGTGTTCCACGTGTCTATGTTTAGAAAATATGAACCAAACCCCTCTCACGTCATCCATTGGGAAGAAGTGAACGTTCAGGATGATGCCACGTACAAAGAAACAACTGTTAGAATCCTTGACCATGAAGTGCAAAGCTTGAAAACTAAGGATATTCCTTTAGTTAAAGTATTGTGGAAGCATCATGGGGTAGAAGAAGCTACATGGGAACTGAAGAGCGAAATTAAGGCCAAATATCTACATTTGTTCACTAGGAATCCTTAATGATGTACAAATTTTGAGGACAAAAATTTTCTAAGGAGGGTATGTTGTAATACCCTGAAAATGATGTATTTAATGAAATGAGAATTTCAAATTCAATTAGATGAAATCTGGGTGAAAAATGAAATCGGGTCCATTTTAGAGGCAAATTTAGCAAGTTCAAAATCCTCATTTAGTGACCTTTAGGAACCCAAAATAACCGAAAATGACATGAGATGACGTGAACTTATCAACTAGATAACATTTCCAAAAACTAACTCAATTGGCCCAAAATTAGGGTTTCAAATGCCTAATACCCTTCAGTTGAGTCTAAATTAGGAAAGTAAATGAAATGAAGATTGCCCTAGTCAAATGATGATTTGGAAATGTGCATTAGTTTATTATGAACACAAAATTATATCTTAAAATCCTTAATTCTTAGTAAGTAATGAGTTATGAATTTTTATTAAATTCATGTGGACCCATAAATACTTGGTCACTACTAAACATGTGCAAGTCACATGGGTATACATTATCACATGCCCTATTATGCAAAAATCAGTCCATGTGTGTGTGCGCACACATGTGAGCAACCCTAATCAGAAGTGTCTAGAATATAAACAAGACATCACAAAACCATAGCCGTCTTAACATGCACACAAGAAACCAAGAAGGAAAGTTTCCTTCTCCCATTTGGCGCCAAATCTAGGTGGTTCTCTCATATGGGGCACCAATTTTGGATATGAGCTGATTAAAGGAGTTTCCTATGATTCCTAAGACCATGATCTTGTGTCCCCTCAAGCTTACTTGTGTACTACCCATGATGGACGTCCAAGAAAAAGAATTGGAAACAATTCCCTATTTAAAAAAACATCAAAATTAGAAGCATTTCCTATCTGATTTGTGTGATCACTAAGTTAAGAATTGTCTAGGAAAGTTTCTAAGTTATAAACAAGATCTTATTGGGATGTTCCAATTGAATCAGAATAGATTCCAAGTCTGAAATTATTCTCTTAATTAATCAAGAAAGTAAGGAAAGAATCCAATATCTACTCACATAATATTAGAAAGCTTTAGTGGTCCCATGATCACACTTGCCCATTCCAATGAAGGCCATCACTTGTGTGAATGGAATGTTGTTCAACTTGTTAGGAACCCTAATCTAAGATGCCCAAATCGTGGTCACTCTTTTGCTCTTGAAAATCGATATAAACCCTCCCCCCCCCCCTTCGTGGATACTTATTCTTCATCCTAAAGCAAAGAGTTAACATGTAATATCCTAAATTCTCTATACTGAATTGAATGAAATTTATTATTTATTTAGTGTAATTTGGGTACAAAATAAAATCAAGCTCATTAAAGCGCTAAATTTGGTAAGTTCCAAAACTCTCATTTAGTATCTCTTAGGGACCCAAAACAACTTGAAATGAGGTAAGGAGACATGAATCAACTAAGGAGACAACAAATCCAAAAATTAGACCAATTGGTCGAGGTTTGGGTTTTTATTTGCCAAATGCCTTTCAAGGTGTCAAAATTAGAAATAATTGTCATTTAGGGTACTTCATGATATCAAAATGACCAGAAATGAAACAGAGTGACATGAACTAATAAGATGAATGTGTAATACCTCATAATTTAGAATGAATAAACAAGAATTTTTGTCAATTAATTTATCCAATAGTATATGTATAAAGAATTATGGACCATTATTGAATTAATGATCCAGG
>JAJIYU010003295.1:0-27206 GCA_030144865.1 Tinospora cordifolia | reverse complement strand
AATGCACATTATACTAAATATAAGTAAATACACTACATTTTCTATTATATTAATGCACATTATACATAAAATACGTATAATATAATTAATCTGCTATGCAACTAACAATTATACATGAATTATTTGTTTCTTATGCTTACATTAGTCAGTCATAAATAAGGTACATATTATATATGTGCGTGTGTATGCGCATTATTCGTTTATCCCCGCATAATTATAAAATTATTCTCACATTATACCTCTATTCATGTACATTATACATGAATTATTCTTTAGTTATACCCGCATTATTCAAGAAAAATCGTAAGGATTGGGCAGTTAAACTTGATAACGCACTATGGGCGTACAAGACAACATTTAAGACTCTTATTGGCATGTCCCCTTATCAGCTCGTCTATGGGAAATCATGCCATCTACCATGTGAGCTAGAGCACCGTGTTTATTGGGCAGTGAGAAAGTTAAACAATGATTCTCAAGCATGTGGTGAGAATAAATTACTACAGATTATGGAGTTAGACAAATTCAAGCGAAACGCTTTTGAGAATAACCATATCTATAAAGAAAGAACCAAGAAATGGCATGATCAGATGATCGAAAAGAAAGAATTTCAACCTGGTCAACAAGTTTTCTTGTTCAACTCACACTTGCGGTTATTCCCTAGGAAGCTTAAGTCTTGTTGGTCTGGCCCATTTCTTGTCACACAGGTTTTTCCTTACGAAGCTGTAAAATCGCAAAGTTTATTAGATGGACATCATTTTAAAGCCACTGGTCAAAGATTGATGATCTTTTATGGTGAATCCTAGCATAATGCAGATGTTATGAAGCTGAAAGATTAATATTTCGTATCCACGTCGAGCTAACAACGTTAAACATAACGCTTATTGGGAGGCAACCCACTGGTTTTATTTTTCTTTTATTTTCATTTATTAAGATAGGATTTAATTTAATTTTTTTGGTATGCATTCATGGTAGTTTATTCAAAAAAAATTCATGCATTTTAGTTAATTATTATCTAATACTTGTCTTCTTTTTACCACATGCAGGTTTATTAAGCGCCTTAGCGTACTATCCTCCTTGTGAGCATCAAAGTAAAGTGTGCTCTTGAGGACAAGGCACAATTCAAGTTTTGGGGTGCGCATTGAAGAAAATCTTCTTCAATTTCAGGTTTATTTTTCCTCTATATTACATATTTTGTGTGCATTAATGCTTCTAAACTGCATATATTTATGGGCATATCACATACATTGCTATTGAAATTCTCTCATGACATTTAGATATTAGGATTATTTATTTAGAGTTAATACATGAGCATATAGAGCATATAAGTGTCACTTAGGCTAGATCCATGCCATATTTTTGAAAATTTTCACTAAGTAACCTATGAAATTGAAAATTCCTCTAGTATAATGAGACAAAGAATTAGGGTACTTTCAAACAGTCTGTGTGCTTGGTTTATTTAAAATTTAACCTTGGCAGATCTCTATAGTCTTAGGTAGATTAAGAATCCAAAAACTGAGGAAAGTGAGGAGTAGATATCAAACCACAAGTAGAGAGAATTTTCTACAAACTCTTGAAATAATCAAATCTGTCTTGAACACTGTTTAGGAATGACTATAGGAGGGAAATGAAGGAGGCCATCATTGTTTGAGTCATAGCCTAAAGGCCTGTCCCAACATTTTGTAGCCAGTTTTGAGCCTTATAGCATGTTTTCTTGTATGAACCTAAACATTATATATATAAACACTCTATCCTTATATGAATATCTTTGTTGGACCTATTTTTGTGCACTCATAGTTTTAGTACTGCCTATTCTGATGACGTGAAAGAAGGAGGGGATGCTAATATTGAAATACATATGTTTTTAATTTTTGTTTTTGTTTTCGATTTTCTTTAGTAAAAAAAGAATGAAAAAAGAAAAAATGAATTATATTTATTTGTTATTTCAGTATTGTCAATGATAGCTGAACTTTTTACTTTTGTGTGAGTGTACATGTGGGTACAATTTGGAGTGCACTGGATGAAATAAGTTTGGGGGAGCTATGAAAATAAGGTTGTGAGCATGAACGAAGAAAAACAAATGATTGAACAAAAATAATCAAGCTATATAGAGAAAATCAAACAAACTAGGTTGATATTATTGCTATGAGTGTACACTTGAGTTTGATTTAAATTCCTATTACACTTATACCTTGAGTCAAACCACGTTACAACCTAGAAAAAAAGACCATTGATCCTGAATGTAGTTTGAATTGAGTAGAAGATGAATAGAGGAGAGAATTGAGAGGGTTTGTGTACTTAGGTATTAGGAAAGGATTTCTATGAGTGGGATGGTGCCTGCAAATCACTTACAAAGTCTAGCAAGATTGAGATACCTTCAGATGAAAGAGTGAAGTTGAAGAAAAATAGAGAATAAATTGAAAATCTAGACAACCAGAATGACCCTAGGGAAGTATTAATGAGTCATAAACTATAGGAATGAAAGATTAAAGTTACAATGATGAGTGAAAAACAATTTAATTTTATATGGTATGGTGTATCACTTTTAGAGTTGAGTCATTGTTCGGGGACGAACAAAAGTCTAAGTTTGGGAGTATTTGATAGTTTCATTGCATACTAACATTATTATATATATTTTACATATATTTTGCATGAGTTTAGGTAAAAAAAAAAGACATAATTATTTATAATTAGGTACATGATTAATTATATTCATATTGTATGTTATTTATGCATTTTTGAGAATTTTAATATAGTTTTTATCACTTATGTTTGTGATTTAATGTCCGAGGAAAGATTCTCAATTATTTTGCACATTTAGAATAATTGGAACAAAGCAAAACATGATACATGAATTAAATTGGCGTAGATTGGGTGAAGCCCATGAGCATGAAATTGAATGGCATAAATGGTGAACATGATGCAACATACATAGGGGTCGAACGGAAAAAAAAATATGGGCCTGATTTGTGTGCAAGAGAGAATGGCAGTCATGTAATTAGGCAAACAAAGCATGGGTCGATTGGCAGAAAGAAATGGCAAAGGGAGTAATTAACAAGAAAAACCAAGGGCACAACAGGAACAAATTTGGATAAAGAAATGGTGCGCAATGCATGATGGCAATTGTGCAAATAAAGATAAAGCAATGGCAAAATCTATGCAAGAAGAAGACAAAATCAAATTCAATATCCGAAGTGGTTGGTTAATAAAACGAAATTAGAAAGAATTTTTGAATTCGAATACAATTTCCTATCCATGTACAAGTAGGTTTCCAAGGGGTAGAAGGAAAATCTATAAATATATGCCTATAGGATTCATTCATGAGGGGAGATTTAATTATTCAAGTTTTGAAGCTCTAAAGGCCAAAGAAAGAGAGAAGAGCATAGAAGATATCAAAATTGAAGAACACAAAAATTAAAGAACAAGATTAGAGCCTAGTCTAGTATGATCTTTATTTTATTTAATTTTTTATTTGTAATTTTTTTAATATATTCGGCTAAATATTTTTTTCTAGGATGTAATTTAGATTGTAGGACCTTTTAATTTTTATTTTGATTAATTTATTTTAAGGTATTATTTTATATTATGTGTGTTTAATGCTTTTTATTGATTGATCACTTATGAATTGATTTTAAATTATTGAATTAACTCGGGAGAGAGGTTCAATAATTAGATAATCAGAATATAGACCTATTTGAATTAATTGACCGAGAGGTTGTTAACTTTGTAGGAGGTTGCACGTGATTAATATTTTTAATGCATTAGTTTATTGACTATACGCCTCTAGAAGGGGTATTACACAATTTAACTGATAGGTTCAAGGCGCCTCGGGAGAGGGTTTTGATTATTTGTTTATAACCTACAAGACAAAATTTAGATTAATTGAAATAAATATTAAAAGTGAATACATAATATTTTACAAACCTAATATTTTAATTAAGATAGTTTTTAATTTAATATTCACTTGCTTTCAATTTGATTTTAAATTTAATTTAAGTTTTTAATATTTAATTTGATTTTTTTTTATACCCCTTCCCTAAGGCGAAGGACGAACCGACTGGCATAGTGTCCCGACAAACCCGCCTGCAAGCCGAGCTTGCTAAGACACTGTTAAGCCTCATCTTTCAACACCACACACTATCAGAGTAATCATAGGGAATGCAGAAGAAATTTAACACATGAACACCAATAAAACTTGATATTTACAAAATGGGTCATTAAAACATGTGCAGCAACGGGAGTGACTAATCCATTATATACAAACTTTCCTCACCCCTATACATGATTTCTAACCCTCAAACAAGAAAGTGCGAAGAGAACCTACCAAAACAATAAGAGAGGGAGAACAATTCTAGGCGATAACCACTCCCTTGCCCATGTCTACGGCTGAAGGACCTGAAAAATTAGAGTAGTGAGCCTAATTGTCCACGGTGGCTCAGTGAGTAATGCAGTCTAATTCATAACTTAAAGCAAGCATTCCATAATAAAATACGTGCCACGAATGCATGAATAATAGCATTATGCGAATGAATGCAACATGAATTCAATTTAAATCTATAATGCAGTCGTGCACCTTCATTCAAAAAGAGTTAAATAGTGAAAACATTCTCCAAGGCTTGCAAGCCCTCCAAGGCGACTAAAAATTCACTCGAGCGGGTTACAGACAGTTAGGCGCATTATGTCGACTTCGATTAGGACTTATTGTCGTTGCCATCATCGTAACGACTGATCAAGACTTATTATCGTTGCCTTATTGTGACGGCCCGACTAGGACTTATTGTCATTGCCCTCATCGTAGGCCCACAGAACTCCCTCAGCGGGCACTCTGTGCTAGGTGGTCACCTCTCAGCGTCATATGAGAGACCGACACAACTCAACCTAACCTTGTACCCTCGGACCTCAAGACTTGGTGCACTTTTCATTTAAAACCCATTTAAAAGAATGTTGATTCATCACAATATGTAATCTCATTTTCATAATCCACAGAATAACAACCTCTAAGAACTGAGTTAGAAAACACTACTCACAGGGATGCTCCGTTCCCGATGCTCCTCTCGCGACCGGTCGCGTCCCGCTAGTACTTGGTCCTGCGAAATTGACGTAACTCCTTAATATTAACATGAGACTTAGCTCACTCTAACTCTACTTCATTGGTCAATCAATAAATTGACCTAGTCAAGGGTAGTCCATCTATGTTAGCTCAACTTGCTTTAAATTGCTAAGTCAATTTGATTGACCTTGGTCAATCTAGGTCAACCCTAGTCAACCCATCACTCACTGACCTAGCTGGTCAACAGAGTCCCAAAAGTTCAATTCTGGTCCTCTTAGAGTCAATTGGGCCAAAAGGGTTCAACATTCCCAATTACCCTCACTTAGGCACAACATTAGCTTATGGCCCTATCTGCGCAACCATTTTTCTGATTTTTATGTGGGTAATCTGTACATTGGATTTGTGCCAAACTTTTCAGAACTGTTCTATACTTCCTAAAGTTTTCCTAAAATTTTGAATCACAATTTTTGGACATCATTTACTAAGGTTTCTAGGTATAATAACAGAGACTGTACAGATCCCGTATACCCTACAATAAGCAGTGACTGTTTGCCTGAATTGACCTACCTATCTATATCAGAATACTCCGAAATTTAGTACGCGACTTCAAGACACACTTAGGGATCTCTACACCAAATTTTAGCTCAATCTACCAAGGTTTGGTTAGCTAATTTCATCTCAGAATTTTCAGCTAGATTATAGGAAATTTTTGGGTTCATAGTTTCTACTATCTTCCTAGTATTCGTTTCCCCATTAAACCCCAATTCCATGGGTCATTCTTGTGTTTAATTGCAGCATACAGATCATAACATGTTCATTAATCAAAAATAGTTCGAATCAGTAACATGCAATGCTAAAATCATGTCTATCTTTCTACCAATTTCTCTGTTGTATTTTAAAGAACACAAGAAATTGTTCTAAGTCCTAACACTCTAACAAGCATGGCATATTTGTAAGTGTAGCAAATTATATTCACAAAGGATCAAGGTCATATCTTTATACCTTTATGGAACCTCTGCTATGAGGTCTGAAATGCCTCTGGTTTCAGTCCGAATGGGTGCCTTTAGGTGTTCCAAATATATCTCTAAATCTAGCCTCAAACTGATTTTTGTCGGCACTATCGCAACAATGAGTCACACAGTTAATACCAGAGACTTATAATACGTATTAAACGTTCTAGTATCCGATTTCTACCACTTGAACATTTGAATACACATCATGAGAGGTAAAGTGAAGGGTTTCACCTTAGGGTCGAACTTGGAACGGTTCAGGTGTGAGCCTTCCCAAGGTTGCTCCAACTGTTTCTATTACACAGTTGCAATAATGAGTAAGTAACCTATTTTATTGGTTTGAAAATCATGTGTAAAGCCCTATTTTTCATTCTCTAACACTTGGAGGTTAAAATACATATGGAACTGAAGAGGGTAGATAGTTTTACCTTCAAAATAGACTAGAAATGACCAAGGATTCGAAGCTCCAAAAGTGGCTTTATACAGACTTTCTAATTTTTTTGGGTTTAAACCTTGTGAATAACACTTCTTCCCAGGGTTTTCAGCTCCAAACAGTTCCAGGATTCAGCAAATGGCTTATAAGATTTCGTAGATGGTAGTATAAGCTTCAAAACAAGCTATGGTTCACTGGATTTGGTTGAGAAACGGATGAGATTCAAGCTCATGAATGTGGCCACAGAAATCTGGAATTTTCTAGACTTGAGCTCAAAGAAGGGATTTTGTTGCATGAAGGGTGCTTGCATGGCAAGGTGGGGGTGACATGTGGCCATCCAGGTGGCTCTCAAGCTCCTATGCTCAGCATTCATTGGTCACAATTGAGACTGTGAGTTGATGGAAAAACGATTGACACAATACCATGGATTCTTATGGTTTAATGGCTGAAAAATGCCTAGAAAATGCTAATAAATCATTGAAATTTTGCTAAAGTTCGCACAAGAAGACAAAGGAAGGCAAAAGGGGCCTATTTGAGCGCATGGGCTAGCCAAGCAGATTGGGCCGGCCCACGCACGCTAGGCTCGGGCGCTAAGCGCTCGGGCCATGCGTCCGGCCCAAGCCCCACACGGGCTAGGGGTTTGGCCCGCGTGGGCTTGGATTGGCCTACGCCCAGCGCCTGGGTCAGCCCAGATCCCTTTTTGTTTTTTATTTTCTCTCCCCTTTATTCGAACCAACATATATATATATATATATCAAAATTTTGCATTTTTTTCATCTTTCCTCATCAAAAGGGCTCCAATTATACTCAATTTCATCATTTATACAATTATTATCTCCAAAAATTAAATAATTCTTCAAGAATCATATTTTTCTCCCAAAAATTGTATTTATTACTTTAAAATTTTCATAATTATTCCAAAAATTCCATAACCAATCCTATAAATAATTTTTCTCTGGGAGACACATTTCCCATATAGTTTCACGTGTTTTTTTCTCAAAATTACATTTTTTTTCCTTATTCTAATTTTCTTTAGTAAATGTATTCGAAATTGGAAAAAATTTGGAAAATTTCACATATTATCATTAAAATTTCAAGAAAATTTTGGAAAATTCAGATTCGTCAATCTGATGCCAAAAATGTGGATGTCACAATTTTAAGCATTAATAAAATTAAAATTAAAATTAATTAGAATTTAAGATATTAACCACAAACCGTTCCCAAATGACCATAATCTGGTATTTACCAAATATATTACTATTGCGATCCTGTATACTTGCAGTGATCATCAACAGTCAACTTTAGTCAAACCCATCACTTGCTAACCTAACTAGTCAATAGAGTCAAAATTGGTCAACTCTGGTCTACATTGGGTCAAAATTGGTCAAAATCCCCAATTTCTAGCACTTAGGCATATCCTTGGCTTGTGACCCTATTTGTGCAACAATTTTTTCAATTTTTTTTGCAGGCAATCCATACATCAGATTTGTTTCTAGATCTATTCTAGACTCCTTAAATCGTCCCCAGAATTTTAGATAATGATTTTAGGACTTTATTTGATAGTGTTTTTAACTGAGGTATTAGGGTTTATGTATTCTCAAATTTTATATAATAGGCGGTGATTGTTTGCATAAATTGACGTACTTATCCATATCAAAATGCTCTGAAATTTGGTATGAATACTCTAGACATATTTAGGAATCTCTCCACCAAATTCAGCTCAAACCACTAAGGCTTAGTCATTTAATTTATTCTCAGAATTTTCAGCCGAATCACAAGAATTTATGGGTTCATGTTTCTTATTATTTTTCATGTGTTTACTTATCTCATCAAACCTGTAGTTTATGGGCCACATCTTGTACATATTGCAAGCATTAAGATCATACTGCAATCCCTTATTAAGGACCTTTTGAAAACAATAAGCATATAAGCCTAAAATCATGCCCAAATGTTTCATCAAACACTTCACATGGATTCTAAAACTCAGAAAATTTTCTAAGTGTCAAACATCCAGTTAATATAGCATTTTGGCATGCATGTAAAACCACGAATACTAAGGCTTATGGTCTAAGATTTATATCTCCTAGAAGCCTCAACTATGAGGTTTAAAACGCCTCTAATTTCAGTCCAAACAGATGTCTTTAGGTGCTCCAAAAACAGCCTCAAATCTAGTCTCAACGCCTGATTTCTGTCTTACTGCTACAACAGTTAACATGTAACCAACTTTATCATCTTGGAAAACATGTGTAAGGTTTCATTTTTCATCTTCTATCAATTGGAGGTTGAAATACACATGGAAAGGAAGAAAATGGATGGTCTTACCTCCAAAATGGACTTTGGATGGATCTTGAACCAGTTGCTTGAAAATCGAAACAGCTCATGGTCTCAAATTTTTGGGCTTAAATGTGGTAAACAACACCTCTTCTTGGTTGTTTTCGTCTCAGATGGTTGTGTACTTTGGCAAGGGGCTTGGGGATTCTTTGAGAAGGTTACAAGAGCTTCAAAATGAGCCATGTTTCAGTGAATTTAGTTGAGAAACAAGGGAGATACGAGCTCATGAACATGGGCTACAACAATTGAAAAATATGGATTTCTACTCAAGGTGGTTTTTTGTTGCATGAAGGGGGGGTTTGCATGGCAAAATAGGATGACACGTGGCCCTCAACTTTCCATGCAAGACGCCCAGTTAGCATTACCCATTGGCCACATCAGGAGGTTGAGCTTGATGGTAAAACCATGGGTTCAAATACATGAGCAACCATGGTTTCTTGCTGAAACTGCCTTGAAAATTGCCAAAAATTCGCCAAAAAATTGCACCAAAATCACACGAAACGACAAGAAAGAATGGGATGAAGGTTTGCTGGGCGTTTGGGCCGACCAGCCCAATTGGGCTGCCCTGTGTGGGCTGGGCTTTCGACCCGCAAGGGGCCTGAGTCGGTCCAGGCCTTGAGCCTGGGTCTGCCCAAGTCCCTCCTTTTATTTTTTATTATTTTTATTTTTTGTATTTACTCTCTTTTCCTTGTATATATACCACTATATATACCCAATTTTGCATTTTTTTTTCTAAATTATTAAAAATAATTTATTCTTCATTTTTCATCAAAATGATTCAATTATACTTCATTTCCAACATTTATCTAATTATTTTTTTAAATTAAATAATCCTCCAAAAATTACATTTTTCTCCCAAAAATTTCATAAATTTCTCTAAAAATATTAAAATTATCTCGCAAATTCATTAATCAATCCTAAAAAGCATTTCTCTCAAAGAAATCACATTTTTCTTATAGTTTCATGTGTTTTCTCCTCAAAATTGTATTTTTTTCCATTATTCTAATTTTTTTCAATAATTAAATTTGAATTTGAGAAAATTTCATATATTTTCATTAAAATTCAAGAAAATACACAGATTATACATGTGTCGGATCCGTCAATCTAACGTCCAAAATATGGGTCGTCACACTCATATTTGTCTATTTTTTATTCAAAAATTTTGTAACAAGCCCCCAATGAACTACTGTAGTCATACATGGATGGCTTGATTGCAGAACAAGATGGGGGCCAACATCAATTTTCAAATTACGATGATTTTGTTGATCCCCCAATATTTCTTTTGCCACCTCATGTAAATAAACCTATTGGCGGTAATATTCATGTAAATAAATATGTCACAACCATGAGTATACCTAGAAGGCGGTGCGATTGCTGTAACGAGATCAAAATAATGTTAAAAGAGGATTTTGATAAGATTTTTAAAGAAATTAATGATTTGAAATCCCTATTACAGAAGGTAAATGTTCCAAGATTCAAAACCAATGAATTTTTTTATACTTTCATTACAGTATAGTAATGATATGATAGTAGTATACCATTTATATACCTACATTATACCATGAGTATAATATATTATATATTGTATGTTTGTTGTTATCTATTGTTTGCTTGTGTATATTGATGTTAAACCAATTCTATACATTCATTTGGCTCACTAAAATTTTCATTTTTCATGCTGAAAGATGATGTAAATCAGAAGACAATAAAGAAGAATCTACTTGTAGGAAAAATGTACCAATATCGAAGCTGCATGCCAGAGTTTGATAGCATTGCAAGAGATTGTAAGTGATAGCGACAAAAAGAAGAAGGTACTTTTAAACACTTTATTTGGATTGTGATTTGTCATTTAGATTTATTTTCATTATCCATTAATATTGTACATTTTTCATGTTAAAGGCCGACTCAACATTAACTGAAGGTGAAAGAAGGAAGAAAAAATCATCAATCCTGGTAAGATCATGAATATGATTCTTTTATTAACTCAAGATTATGCTTTTATAGTTTTTATGAATCTAACTGTCCTTAATTTATCTGTTTTAGGACGTTTTTCGTTTAATTTCACTGACCCAGGTTGTTGACAAGGATCAATCGAAATATCATGCACCTATTGAATGTGAACAAGAAACCACGATTGATGAAATTGCTGAGTCGATCGTCAATGTTGCGACTTCAACCATCTCTACTGAAGATCACACTCCACTTCTTCCTCCTCCTACAATTAATAAAAGGGGGAAGCGTCCCATTGGAGATAAACATAAAAGAAAGGAGATTGCGAAGGGACGACTACCCCCCTTAGACATCTGTCTGCTTGAAGATATAAACAACAGTACTGTAGCTGAGTTTGATGAATGGATTCAAAGGGGTCAGCTAAAGTGCTTGAAGTAAGTTTTCTTAGAGATCAAGTTTGCATTTTGAATATTGTTGTTATTTATAATATAGTGATATTAATATCTGTCACATTATTTAGGTCAAATAAAGTATACCATGATCGTGGCAACAACCTAAATCTAGCTTTTGATTTTTCAATCGCTGATGTCACTGATAAGGAATGATTTTACACATTGATCACCTCAGGCCAGCCTATCTCCTCCTCTATAAGTTTAACTTTTTACACTTGATATTATTGCTTACAAATATTATACTGATAATATACCAACATAATATCAAAATCTAGGGTTTTGGACACTTTGCAATGTCTGTATACACATATTATACTGATATGATACTAATATCACCTATATAACATGTTCTTAAACTCTGTTATGTTTATTATTTCAGTATAATGAGATGTTATACAAATAGCATACTTATTATGTTTTAATAGTTTCATGTTTATACAATTTTTATTCATGACCCAAATCTTTTATTATAATTTAGAAATTTTGTATTGTCATCATGTAGATGTGATTTTCTATTACTTGCGCAACAAAAGTAACTATGACGAATCAATTAAGATCAAGTGTACAACAACAAACAACTTTTTCGATCAAAAGTTGCAGTTTGTTTATAGAATATTTGAAAAAGAGAATGATGCATCTGTGTTAGGGGATAAGATGGTAATTATGGAGTATATGCTAGGGCACTACATGCACTGCAACACGCCGTGGTCTGATGTTGACTACATCATTTTTCCTATTAATGTTGTGGCTGCGTTCCACTGGATCTTCCGTTGCATCAGCATTCACGAAGGTTGCATATATGTTTACAATTCCCTGCGTACTCCCACTATTGATGTTGCGTCAATGGAGGATGTTCAAGCTTATTCTACCATTCTTCCTTTCTATCTCGAGATAATTGGACTTTATAAATCAAAAGTTGACCCGAAGGATAGACTTGGGAAAGATCCATTCAAGGTGTCAGTGGTTGATAATCTACCAGAGCAAGATGAGTTTGATTGTGGAATATTCATGTTTTATTTTGTTGAATGTTTTGCCACTGAAAAGGAAATTTCACCTATTTTTAATGTGGTGAGCTACAGGAAAGGGTGGCTATTAATTTGTACTTGTATGGTAGATTGAAGTAGAATGAAGGCACCAAGAGCGATGATGAAAGATCAGGTCAATTCAATGTTGATTGTAGGATCCAATCATAGTGGGTCTTAAAGAAGCGAAGAATGGAAAAAGGTTGTCATATCTTGCATCATAGTTTTTCAAGGACAATGTGTAATACCATTTTTGATATTTCAGATATGTATCATTTGAACGCGATTATGGTTCATTTATAATAATCTCAACTATTTTTCATTTGAATTTTGTCATTTTATTTTGTCTTCTGGGGCAGATTGTTTTATTTTTTGAATCATCTATGAATAATGTTATTCATATGTGAACTTTATTATACCGATTTTATTCGAAAATGATACAAGCAATCAATTTTGAAGCATTGATCTCAGTTTTATACACGCATTATTCTTAAGTTAAACGTATTTTATTCATTTTTTATACACGCATTATCCACATGGTATACCTATATTATACCATTGTTTACGCATTATTCACGCAATTGAACGATTAAATATTATACAGGCATTATTCATATAGTATACTTCGATTATACTATTATTCACTCATTATTCATAAGTTATATTAGTCAAATGAAAAATATTTATACCTGCATTATTCGGCCATGATACCTACATTATTCCACTATTCAAGAATTATTCTCGATTGGTTTGTTATGCATACATTATTCTACTATTATTTGCGTGTTATTCATTTGTATCGGTTAGATTATTCATATTTTATTCATATGTTACATTTATGTTATACATAAATTTACGCATCATTCAGGCAATTGAAAAGATGTTCTTTTTATGCACGTATTATTCACATGGTATATCTAGGTTATACCATTAATTATTCACGCATTTTTCGTAAGATATATTGACCAATAGAATAATTTTTATACTTGCATTATTGGATCGTTATCGCTATATGTTTATACATGAATTATTTGATTTTTATCCCTACATTGTACCACATTTCATGGGTTATATAACAATTATTCATGCATTATTCAATCGTTATCGCTAGATTTTTTATACGGCTATTATTTGATCTTTATTCCTATATTATACCACATTTCATGGGTTATTCATATCATTATTCACGCATTATTTGATCGTTATCGCTAGATTTTTATACACACATTATTCGATCTTTATCCCTATATTATACTACATTTTACGGGTTATATATATCAGCATACACACATTATTCGATTCTTATCGCTACATTTTTATACGTGTATTATTCAATATTTATTCTTACATTATACCACATTTCAAGGGTTATATATACCATTATTAACACATTATTCGGTCGATATCGCTAGATTTTTCTACGGGTATTAGTCGATCTTTATCCCTACATTATACAATATTTTACGGGTTATTTATACAATTATTCACGCATTATTCAATCGTTATCGCTAGATTTTTATACGCGCATTATTCGATATTTATCTTTACATTATACTACATTTTACTGGTTATATATATACTAGTAATTATTCAATTGTTGTCGCTAGATTTTATACACGTATTATTCAATATTTATTTCTATATTATACCATATTTCACGTGTTATATATACCATATATATTATTCACGCAATATTCAATCGATATCCCTACATTTTTATACATGCATTATTCTAGCGCTATACCTACATATACCACTATTCACAGGTTATACAATTATTCATGCATTATTCTATCATTATCCCTACATCTTTATATGCACATTATTTGTTCGTTATGCCTACATTATAACACCATTCATGGGTTATACCATTATTCACGCATTAGTGGTATTATATAGGTATAACATATGAATAACATATATATATAACGTAATACATTGACAATAGTCAAATAAAACATTGTTATAGACGAATATAGACAACGTTCATGAATGAATGTTGTAATAACTACTGTTCTTTTAACAACAACTGACTAACGAACGTTGTAAAAGGTGTCATTCGACAACGAGCAACTACGATTGTTGTAATAACATAGAACAACGTTCATCTGATCATTGTAATGGCCTTTTCAACAACATTCTCATGATGAACATTGTTGTACACATTTTACATAAACAATTTTACAACAGACATTTTATGAACGTTGTTATACGTCTTCTATCAGAACGGTTGTTGATGCACATTGTTGAATTGACATTGTTGTATTATCAATTTCTTGTAGTGTTAAATTCTAAGTTTCAAAATAAAATAATTTCATCTTAAAACTCTTTCTTAAATGATTAATTTCTACTTGAATACGATAATTCTAATATTTAATATTTGCATTTGACTTCCAAGAAAAATTAAATTTCTAGTTTCCAAAACTCCAAACCCTTGAACTTCGATATCCATATTCCAAACATCCATCCAAAAATTCACATAAATCAAAATAAAAGTTCTAACATAAAAATATTGAATAAGGCTTCAAATTTCATATTTTAACTACTGAAGATTCAAATTTTCTAATTTTTTATTTTACACATCTAAAATCAAAGAAATAATTAATTTCAACTATCTAAAATTTAAAAATCCAAAAATATACCTCTCAAATTCACTTTTGAAACTAGAGCATTGTTCTTCATCTTCCTCGCACGAACGATGCCGAATGATGAAACCCCTTTGTTGCATGTTGTCTTTCGCGTAGATCAAAGTTGATTTTCTTCTTTACACACCAAAATCCAGTACTCATCTTCTTCGTTCAACAACGCCCAAATAAGCATCGTCCCCCGTTCTTCATGGTTCTTCTTCCTTTTTCGTGTTTCCAGATTTTTCTGGTTTTCTCTTTTCTTCAATCAAATAATATTACTTTCATTTCTTAAACAAGTCTTGGATTTTTAATCAAATAATCAAGTTTTTATCATTTTATTTTTGTTTCGATCAACGAATATTTGATTCTTATTTTTCTAAAATTAGATTTTTAATCTACCAAAATTTTCATCAACTAATTTTATTTATATTTCCAAACCATAGTCTATGCACATCTTTAACTAAAATAAGATTTTTTAATTCATTTATTTCTTTTTTGCAAACCTCATAATTTTTTCAAAAATATTATTAATTCTAAAATCTATATATTTTTTTCATTTGTAAATACTATTATTTATTTTATTTTTAATTTTCTTTTTGTTAATTTATTTTGAATTCTTATTTTTCTACAAAAATAATATTTTATTTTATATTTACTCGCAATGTGTACATGTTTATAAAATTACAGGTTGTTACACAATTAGGGTTTCATAATTCTGTGCCATGTATTCAAGGAAAGAGGTGAGAGGATTTTTGACAAGGCTTGGTAAGGGGTTTTGTCTTGAGGATGCACAAATGTCAGGTTCATGAGAGGGAATAGTTACGACAAGTTTTTGTTTTCTTTTTTTTTTGTTTGGAATAAGACTTATTGGGGATAGTAGGTTGTGATTGGTGTTTGAAAAAGGGTTTATGTTCCTATTGGGTTTTTAGTTGGTTATGGGTCTTATAAGATAGTGAAAAAGGGAAGGTAAGACAACCTTTACAGTCATGGTAAAAGGGACAATTTGAGGGGAGTTAAAATGGGTTTGGTGATGATGATGGGGCTAAAAGGGTAATCTCTCTTAGCTAGGCTTCAAGGGATTTCCTTTCTTTTTCTAATGGGAAGAACAAGGCAGTAGTGTCAGCATAGCTCTCTACAGATTTTGAGAAAAGTTTGAGTTTTTGGTGAACTTGTTCAAGTCTATCATGGATCACCGTGACAACTTGATTTTGTGAATCTTGTTGATTTAGGATCTGTTGTTGGTTATGAGCAATAGTTTGAAGTAGATCATTTTGGTACAGGGAATTGTTTCATTGCCAATTTAGGACCACTTCTACATCAATCAATGGTCTAATCTCTGGCCCCTCAAGTTTCATGATTTTTGTCTACTTTACCTGATGTTTCATCTGGCACCCTGTAAAAAGATTTTCTTTTCTGTCCTGTAAAGGAGGAGCCTTTGAAGGGGAAAGATTTGAGATGGCAAAACAATCTTGTGGAGAATCTTGGTTAAGGAGGACATAGTATTGATATCTTCAAGAACTAGATTCAATAAACCCTACAGAAGGGTCACTCATTTCATACCTTTCTTGCTGCTGTTCTTGAGAATTTTTTTCTTTTTCTTCTTCTGAATGTCATATGTAAGGTCAAAATCGTAATCAAGGCAATCAGGGTAGTCATAGGCATCCCACAGGATGTCAGGAGATTTTGGAGCACTAGTAAGGTTGATACCTACTGATGAGGGTCGAGGGTGAACAAAAGGCTATTTCGAAAAAGTGGTTTCAACAGGACCATTAGATCTTCGCCTATGAATGGCATAAGAGATTCTTGGACTTCATTAACCTGAAAACAAGCTTCATAACTAGTAAGTCATTTTTCTGGGAAAAGCTATTGGAGCCTTTCAGTAGACAGGGCTCTTGGAAGATAAGTATGTGAACCAATTTCAAAAGAGCTGATATCAAGCATTAGCCCATCAAAGGAAGAACCTTTGTAAGGAACATCAATCCCATGATTTTGAACTGGGTATACGATCTGATAATGGATTGTTGCCGTGAGGGTCGTTTAGACTTGTGTTGATCCTACAATTTGGGCTTGGAAGCAAAGATTGCTCAGAGCATGTGGATCTCTAAGAGAGACATTAAAGTTTGGGTAAAAGGTGACAAACACTGTGCCTAAATTAAGAGTGGTTTGGATGGTACCAATCACTACATTAAAATATCGAAGTATACGAGAATCAAGCAAAGCTAATTTAGAGATAGCTTAGTAGATTTTCTCCCATGGAAAGTAAGCAACATTTTTATAGCACCATAATGAAGGTGAGTGTATCCTTCCGTTCTCCACTGAGCAAGGAGAGAAGTGGGTAAGGTTAAGGGGAAAAAGTGTTCTTTTTTATCTGCTAGAATTTAGTGTTCATTAAAATTAGAATTCTGAACATATTCTTTAATGAGACTTGAAGGAGAAGGTTTTTTGATCTTTTTAGAAAAAGATACTTGTGGGAGAGAATAAAAATTTTGAGGTAAAATAGGAATGAGTTCAGTAAGAGGGACAACTTCTTGAGTTTCTGGTTAATATTTGACTTCATAGAGACCATCTATTTTGGATTTGGAATAAGAAAACAAAAGGTAGTTTGAATGAAGTGTAATTCTGGCTATGAAAATTCGCATAGAGCTTTGCTTTGGAACCCTATTTGTGTTAATAATGCCCTCAAAAAGCCTTCAAAGGCTATCACAGCAAAAAGACAACTTAGGGTTGTAAGACAAAAGTTTTAGTGATTTTGGTAGCACGCTGGAACTAGACAACTAGTTTTCAGCAGAAGTTATTAGCTATGAGAAAACTGATATTTGTCTGCTTACTAATCTAAGTCACTAGTTGACAAAGGACTCATAGGTGAAAGACTGGGGGTGAGGTCTCAATAGAAGAAGAATCAGTAGAAAAAATAGATGGAGTACCTTAGCAACAAAGATCCCACGATGAAAAGAGTTCTAAGAGTGAGAAATTTGAGAAGAAGTCCCTGAAACATATGTTGCATCAATTTTTAATTTTGGAAAAGTCCCTAAAATATATGTTGCATTAATTGTAAACGTTATTTTATATGTGCTCATACTTGAAAATTTATTGATATCATACATCACATTGTCAATCGCATGCATCATTAACATAAAGCTTAATGTTGTAGTCCAAACTACCGCCTAAGTTTATTAATGTACAATATGCGTGTAAGCACACTTAGAAAGAATGTAGAAGTAAATTCATCTCTACCTTAGCAATTATCTACGAAAATCTAGTAAGTGTTCTTGAAACTTTACATTAATTAGTGTGTTCAGTTTCACCTACATGTATAAAAATACTAATTTTAGTATGTATTCATTGAACTACGTCATTATCTTAACCTACATTTTAGAGTATGTATACAATTCACTTTTACTATATGAAATCGCACTGTTGGATCCCCAAACATTAGCCCACACCTACATGCATAAAATCAAAATTTGAATTGTTGATGTTTTGGAAAGTTGTAGTACAGTTGCTACACTCTAGAACACGAAATTGCAAGTCCACAATGTCGCGCTCTACTCTATGCATTTCATGCATAAATTAGTGTTTTTATGCCTTTATGGGTTTTGTTTGGGTTCTATGCACATCAGTTTCACACATCTTGGGCTCGTTTTATTTGTTTCTCAGAGCTCTACAAGTTCATAGGGCTTTGGGACTTGGTTTTCAAACATTCTAGGTCGAAATGATGTGTTTTCATCTCCTAAATCTTAACATGATAGCGAGTATATTTTTATGTCAAGCACTTAATTTTAAGCACTTGCTTCTTATTCCTCAAGCCATCACTTGACACCATTCTTATTGTGTTTTGAAGGTGGCTTTGGGTAATTTATCAAGGTATAAGGGTCACAGCTCAACATTATCAAAATTAGTTGAAAAGTCAAGCCTAAAAGGGGTTAGTCACATTGTCTATAAGCCTAGATTTTGGGTGAGTAACTACTTAACTTTGTAAGCTTGGTTTATGGTCCATTCATCACAAATTTGTGTTAGTCTTACAATGTTGCAATCATGGAAAGGACCATAATCCATAGTGTTCATGGCCTTGTGATCTAGTCCATGTTTTGCAAAAACATCACCTTGAGAGGGTGAAAAATAAATGTGGGTTGGCATAGTTTAGGCATGTGTATGTGTGATTTCTTGCACATATGTTATTGATATTAAAAACAAGGGTTTGAAGATTTCAGAATGAAGGTTTTTTGGCGTCCACAAGCAACTCATATATTTCACACTTGCACACACTTCTCACAAGTAACACTTTAGCAAAAGCATGAGCACAACTCACCTTCATCCAATTTATAGAAATAGAGAAGGATATATATTGTGTAGGGGTTGGTAAAAAAGGGTATGGTTGCTCTTCACATGTGCATGGTGGTGCTCAGCCACTGATGGAGGTGTGGTAAGTTGTTTGGAGAAGTTGAAGAAGATTGTGGTGTTTGGTGTTTACTATTCATTGTCTACCTGTGACAATGGTGAAGAACTTATGGTTGACTTATGATTATGAGCACATGGATGAGTCTTTGTGTGAGATCTTTGCATGATTTAGACATGCCAAGTGTCCTTTACATGTTGGTGTATAGGTGGCATTCTATGTATCCTTAGTTTAGTGGAGAAAAGTGTGCAAACGTGGCCTTATGATCATGTTGATGCAAGAGGGCTTATGGCCAGTGCAACATGTTACATTGGAGGATGTATGGTGATTCAATGGACATCCAAGAGGTGCTTGCCCTTTTGGAGGAAGAACAATGAGACAGTTAATGTAGCCATTACATGTGACACTACAAGAAAAAAAACTTTCAACGACTTATTTTAATGGCATGTATTTAATAAAGTTGTTAAACATATCCTTAACGGCGTATACTATTAACACAAACTCTCTAACTGGTGAAAAGTGGATGCGCAATCAGTAAACTCACGATTGATTAAGAAACCATCCCAATTACCAATAAAAATCATTTGATCAATAAACATATTTATACTAATAAATAAATTTTACAAAAAAATACATGGATACAAGAATTAAAGAATAGTTTGCAACAACTATATGAAGGTGATGATTACATATATGATCATCAATAGTTCATGGCAGGAAGTATATGTAGAGATTTTTGCAGCGGAGCACACATAAAGATGCAAAGAATAAAAGAAAAAGAACACACACAAATTTACGTGGTTCGGCGAAATTCACCTACTCCATAGGAGATGAAGAGATCTACTAATTTAGGGAGAAAAATTTACACCACTCAATGTCTATTCTGGTTTTCTATCTTTACTTATATCTAAATTTCTGGCTCTCCACCCCTTTATATAGAATTTTCCACTTAGCATCCTATTCAGAATTGAAGAGCTTCTGATTCAATTTCCTATTCTAACTACAAGTCTGAAACAAATAAGAAACTAATATGTATTAGGATACAAGTCAAAAAGAAACTCATAAAAAATAGAAACATGTCTTGGGCCTACAAGAGTCTGAGACACATATATATAACAATCTCCACCTTGGCGAAGATCACCACAAGCCACTAGCCGATCTTCAACATATCCTACCTTGAGGCGCTTATCTTTGTAGGATATTGATCAAGTTTAATTAGTGTTCATGACCATTGGGACTGTCTTTGTCAGCATATCTACAAGATTATCATTGTACTGATCTTCTGTGAGGAAATTTCACCTTCCTCGATAATCTCACGAACAAAATAGAATCGAACATCAATATGTTTGGTCCTGGCATGATGCACTTGGTTCTTAGCCAAGTGAATGGCACTCTGACTGTCGCAATGAACTAGTACACTTTTCAGGGTAATCCACATATCACCAATCAAACCTTAGAGCCACAACACTGCCATATACTATGCCTTAGTAGTAGACAAAGCAACTGTAGTCTATAACATACACCTCCAACTAATAGGACCATGTGCCAAAGTAAACACATAACCTGTAGTGGAACGTCGCTTGTCTAAGTCACACGCATAATTAGAATCCACATATCCACTAAAAAGTGAACATATACCACCGCCGACTAAAAAATCAATCCTGCATCCAGTGTCCTCGAAGATACCGCAGCAACCATTTCATAGCTTGTCAATGTTGTTTTTCAGGATTTGCGATATATCTACTGACAACACTCACTGCATGTGAAATGTCTAGCCTAGTACACACCATAACATCCATCAAGCTACCCACTGCACTAGTATATGGAACATAACTCATGTACACACGCTCTTCATCAGTACTCGGAGACATATCTACAAAAAATAAAAAATGAGCAACCAATGGAGTACTCACTGGTTTAGAGTTCTCCATTTCAAATCTTAAAAGCACTTTCTCCAAGTATTTTTTCTATGACAAAATTAATTTGCCATTTTTCTTTTCTCTATGTATCTCCATCCTAAGAATCTTCTTAGCAGCACCTAAATCTTTCATCTCAAACTCCTGACTCAATTGAGATTTTAGCATGTTGATCTCATTCATGCTCTTAGCACCAATTAGCATATCATCAACATACAAGAGTAAATAAATGTAAGATCCATCAAAAAGCCTCAGAAAGTAAACACAACTATCATATTTACTCCTCGTGTATCCCTGCCCGATCATGAATGTGTCAAACTTCTTGTACCAGTGCCTGGGTGACTATTTTAGCCCATATAAGGACTTTTTCAGTTTGCATACATGATCACTTTTACCAGTAGCCACAAAGCCATTAGGCTACTTCATATAAATTGTCTCATCCAAATCACAATATAAGAATTAACATCTAGTTGTTCCAACTCTAAGTCAAATAATGCAACTGATGCTAATAATATTCTAATAGAAGTGTGCTTCACAACAGGAGAAAACATCTCATTGTAGTCCACCCCTTCTTTCTAAGCATACCCTTTGGCAGCCAACCTTGCCTTATATCTCACATTATCTGATTCTAGATGACCATTTTTTCTGGAATACACACATTTGCACCCAATGGCTCGTTGGCCCTTAGGTAACTCCCCAAATTTGGTTCTTCATCAATGAGTCTATCTCATCTTGCATGGCTTCTTTTCATCTTTCAGAACAACTGTCACTCATTGCCTCCCTAAAAGTGGAAGGATCATCTCAATACACTGTCAATGCATATGCCAACATATCTTTGAAACCATAATGAACTGGTGCCTTGATAATCCTCTTAGCTCTACCACTAGTTGAAGACTATTGCTGCTCTAGCTACTAATTCTCATTGGCTCCACCTAATGTCTCCTCCATATCACTTATTTCCCTTTTTTTTGGAGTACCAAGCTCCACTGTTACTAAATCACCCTTTATCCTCCTCCTGAGACTCTATCTACTTTCTAGACATCAAAGTAGAGTCATCAAATGTCACATCCCTACTAATCACAATCTTATGCAAATTGGGACATCATAACCTATATCCTTTTATTCCGTGTGCATAACCACAAATATGGCTTTCTCAGCTCTCGGATCAATCTTACTTTCCCTAACATGATAGTAAGCTGGACATCCAAACACTCTCAAAGCACTGTAATCAGTAGCATTACCTGACCATACCTCAAATGGAGTATTACAATCAATAGTTGTCGATGGTGATCTGTTAACGAGGAAACAAGCTGTAAACACCGCCTCTGCCCAGAACTCTTCACCCAAACCAGCATTGAATAACACACATTGCACCCTCTCTAGTAGAATATGATTCATTCTCTCTTCAAGTCCACTATACTCTAGTGTACCCTTTATAGTAAAATGTCTTTCAATGCCTTCATCTTCACAAAATTTTGAGAATGCTTTACTAGTGTACTCACCAAAATTATCAGTATGTAACTTCTTGATGCTTCTACCAGTTTGCTTCTCAATCTTTATTTTCCACTTCTTGAAAGCTTCAAACACTTCATCCTTACTTTTAATATTTCCACCTAGACCATTCAGAAAAGTCATCAATAAAGGAAATAAATACCTTGCTCCTCCAAGTGAAGGAACTGTAGACAGACCCCACACATCTGAATGGATATAATCTAGAGTACCTCTAGTGCAATGAACTGTCTGGTTAAACTTGACTCTAAACTATTTCCCAAACACACAATGCTCACAGAAGTCCAACTTTTCAACCTTACTCTTACCAAGTAAGTTTTTTTGACTCAACATCTCAAGTCCTTTCTGACTTATGTGCCCTAGTCGCATATGCCACAACTATGTGTCTGTTCAACTGCTATCCATAGACTTTGTTGTACTACTGGTAATTGTATGCCCTGATAACACATACAAGTTATCCACTTTGTTGCCCTTCATGACCACTATTGCACCTCGAACTACGTTTAGAGCTCCACCTTCAGTTGTAATCTTACATCCAAGTAAGTTTAAAGTACCCACAAAAATAAGATTCTTTCGTAATTTAGGAACATGTTTGACATCTATCAATGTCCTCACAATACGATCATGCATCTTGATCTTCACTATTCCTATTCCTACTATCTTACAGGCCATATCATTCCCCATAAGTACAGTACCACCATTCACACTCTGATAAGAAGCAAATCAATCCCTATTGGGACACATATGATAAGAATAACCTGAGTTCATGATCCATTCATTATCTGAGCATGCCACACTATGATTGAAGGGACATTGTCACTGTCATCCTTTGCAACTACTGCATCACTAGAATCCTCTACTTTCTATTTTCTTTTTGGACAATCTTTCTTAAAGTGTCATTCTTTGTGACATTCAAAGCACTTTAATCTTCTTCCCCTTGATTTCGATCTAGATTTGCCTCTATAACCTTTGGACCCTCTATGTTCAGATCTACCTCTAGCTAGCAAAGCTTCGCCTGAGCCTTCACTTTTCCCTTCAGTAACCAATTTTTTCAACTCTTTAGAGTTTAATGCTGTTTTGACATCCTTTAGAGATAAATTGTCTCTAGAGTAGATCAAAGTATGCACAAAGTGCTCATAAGAATCTGGCAGTGAACATAGCAAGTATATTGCCTGGTCTTCATTACTAATTTTACATACAACATTCTTCAAAGATATAAGAATCTTATTGAACTCATCATGATGTTCTCTCACGTATGGACCTTCCTTCATCTTCAGCATGTGCAACTGTTGTTTCAGCTATAGCCGGTTTGTTAGAGACTTTGTTATATACAAACTCTCTAATTTCAACCACAAACCTGCAGCTGTAGTTTCCTCTTCAACATCTCCCATTACGTCATCACCTAAGCATAAGAGAATCATTGTGAATGCTTTTTCCATGATTCCATCTTTTTCTTCATCTGTCAACTTTGCTAGCAATGCATCTATTCCCTCTAGCGCCTTTTTTAGCCTTTTTGCACCAAAAGAGCTCGCATCTTTATCCGTCAAAGGTTGAAGTCATTCTTCCCGTTAAATTTTTCACTTCAAATTTTGCAGACATATTGACGATCAAATCCGGTCACTAGATGGATCTTGTCACTAAGAACCCACAAAAAAAAAAAAAAAAAAATAGAACTGAATCTGATTCCAAACAACTTAGATGTCGCAAGAAATTGTTTGCACCATTAAATCTCAATATATATTGAAGTTGTCACTGTCACACAAGTCAAAAAACTAAGAAGGAAAAAAAAAGTTCTTTCATCAAGAAGACCCAAAAAAAGTCTTTTGACTTTTCAACCCACAAATCCAAAGAAAGAAAGAAAAAATCGTAACATTTTTTTCTTTTGTCTGGCCGGTTTCTTGCAACAGTATGAAATTTGTTTCTTTTGCAAAACTTCAACGCCAAGATCTTCTCTCTTCAATTGACAGCCACTAATATATATTTTATGGTGATGAATCTAACCTTGCTCTGGTACCAATTTGTAGAGATTTTTGTAGCGGAGCACACACAAAGATGCAAATAATAAAAGAAAACGAACGCACACAAATTTACGTGGTTCGATAAAATTCACCTACTCCACGAGAGATGAAGAGATCTACTAATTTAGGAAAAAAAAAATTATACCACTCAATGTCTACTCTGATTTTTTATTTTTACTAATATCTAAATTTCTAGCTCTCTACCCCTTTATATAGAGTTTTTCACTTAGTATCCTATTCAAAATTTGAGAGCTTCTAATTCAGCTTCCTATTCTAACTAAAAGTTTGAAACAAAAAAGAAATTGATACGTATCATGATACAAGTCAAAAAGAAATTCATAAAAAATAAGAACACCTATTAGGCCTACAAGAGTCTGAGACTCATATATACAATAGTATATATATAACTTCTCAATATCCAATCCATACTATTTTATGATTTTGAGTAGACAGGAATGGAATCAGATTCAAAAGGAAAAACTTGAGTGCCAAAGATGAAATCACCAGAGCCTGGAGGAATCTTTAATATTTCACAACTGTTTCTCTTATAATCAAAACAAACCAGTTGATCTACACCTATGCTCTTCAACAACACAGTCCCATCCTTGTAAACATCCAAAGGAGAACAGTTCCTCAAACATGAGAAAATTTGATCATCTTGGTATTCAAACTTTACCTTGCATTTCTTCTCCCACTTTTCCTTCATGCGATCTTCCATTATCCAAATCTCCATGAACTCACCTATAACATGATAGATTAACCCAAGTTTCTTATTAAAATCAAACAATTTCTTCTTACAACCACTCCTCTTCCTGCCTATAATCTCCTGAGGCAGTTCAATCATCTTCCACCTGATCCCTTCATTATCATGATCATCATCTACAAAAATATTGTATGCAAATATATTTTCTTGTTTGTTGACATGCCACAGTAACCAGTACAATTTCCCTTCAACCACAACACATGGGTCGAAACGTGGCACTGCAAAAGAGGGTAATCTTACATCATCCAAACGCTTCCATTGATCACTATTTGAATCAAATATTTCGCAGTGGTAGCACAGGTTATGGTTGGGATGAAGCATCATTGATCTTGAAAACCGAACCAGCTTAAAGTGTAAATAAGGTTTTGTCTTGATGACTTCCAGCGAGATTTTGAAGGTTTCGGATGTCATTTCAGGACTGGGAATCCGCTTCCATTCTTTGGTCGAAGGCTTGCAGATATAGTAGCAAGGATCAGAAGTAGTAGTAGTAGTACAGCAAAGTAGACCAGTTGATTTGGAAGAAGCAGCTATGAGCGATGTTGTTTGAAGACTTAGTGGTAGGAAATTGAAAGTGAGAGATGGATTATTAATTGAAGGAGAAGGAGAAGAAGAAGAAGTGCGAAGGATAAAAGTGGCATGCTGAGTATTAGATGCCGTGTTTACGAATCTTTGGAGGAAGAAACCAGTAAAAATCGTTGGAGTTCTTAGTTGGTGAAGCTTGATGAAAGTCTGATCACCAGTGATCAAATTGTGCCAATCCTTGCAGACCCATTTACAATTAAGTTGAAGTGACTGCGAAGGCACCCAAGTTAAGATTTCGTATATTAAATCAGCGGGAAGTCGGCTTGTTGCCGCTACTTCTTTGTTTTCTTCTATTTGATCATTAGGAACCACCATATTTAGCAACGCCATGGATTCTCTAAGCAGTAGTACGACAGAGCAGGGAGAAGAAGAACAAGAAGAAAAGCCCAGAAACTACAAACGCAAAGCTTGCTATATATGTACTCTTCCCGGTGATGCTTGTAAGATGAACGGCTAACCTTACGAATTCTGTTATATATATATACATATATGTAAACAAAGTTACCGAGTTGTAGAATTAAGTGGGATTGTAGATATATATATATATAAGCTAGTGGAGTTGTAGATGTAAGTGGAATTGTAGATGTAAGTGGAGTTGCTGAGGTGAAATTGTAATTGGATTATGATTAAATCATTTTCTTTTTTTATTTTTTGGTTGCCTATCAACAAAAAGGTTTATCGTCAATGTAGAGGCTTTTAAAATTTTATTTCATTCTATTTTATTCTTTGACCTATATAGCATGCGCCCAACGTTATGAATTCCAATTCATTGATGTTGATCGCTGAATCGTACAATTAATGGTTCACTTTCCTCGAATTAGCCTTAGCATAATTGTCAATTAAGTTGGTAAAATTGTGTACTATATATAGAATTGCTTAATTAGGACCTCTTTGTTACATGGGACTATGATAACATTGGACAATTTTTAATCCTAATCTATTATTTAGAAGTAATATAAGATAAGATAATTTTTATTCAATCCCGCCATTTTATCTTATTACCATAAGATTACTCAATTCTACCAATTCTTTTTTTTTTTTCACTTTGATTTTTTTAAATTTCTTATACTCAATCCTATCTCATTCTATTATCTAAAAATAATTTATTCTATAATGTGCACCAAACGGACCCTTAATGCTTGAGACCATT
>JAJIYU010003294.1:5000-27236 GCA_030144865.1 Tinospora cordifolia | reverse complement strand
ACCACATGAATAATATATTGTATTTTGTTTTTTTTTCTTTCTTTTGTCTTTTCTTTCTTTCCCAGTTTTGTTGCATTCTGGCGGTAAGAAATAAAAGAGATAATGAAGGAATGAGGAGATGAAACCACGTGCCTATGTTTCATACAAACCATCTCACTTTGCCTCATAATCAAATCCCACCATTACCCCACGTCTAAAGCACAGCCACTTGTCATTCTCACAAATTCAACCCACTCATCATGCTACACTTGGCAAGCACCCACAATATATATATATGTCAATTTATCCAATTGCCCTTAGTAACCTTTCAAAATTACAAAAGAGCCATGCTCTCAAAACCACCTTAAATTTGTATTTTTTTTTTATTATTCAAACCCATTTTCAGCTCATGTAATTGCCCAAATATTTTTCACCACCAATATTAACCACATGAATCCAATTTATTTACCTCCACTTATATATGTATATATTTTTATTATGCATATAGAAATTTCATTTTTTTTAATATTTATATGTCAAATAAATAATTTAAATTAAATAATTTATACACGTAACGTGTATTTTTAATATAATTATGAAATTAACGCGTACGTATACGCGTAATCTGTACACTACATATATTTATACGTATTTACTTTTATCTGACATAATTTACATATTAAAAATAAAATACGGAGTGTTACACGACGCATCTCAATGTTATGAACAAACTTTTCAAATAATGTAGTTGGTAAAGCTTTTGTAAACATATCTATCAAATTTTCACTTAAACGAATTTATTGAACTTTAATATTGCCATTCATTTGAAGATCATGTGTGAAGAACTTTGGAGAAATATGTTTTGTTCTATCTCTTTTTATATATCCTTGTTTTAGTTGCACAATGCAAGCAGCATTATCTTCATATAATATTGCTGTAGCAACATTCTTCGAAAATAAACCACAAGTCCCTTCAATATATTGAGTCATTGATCTTAACCAATCACATTCTCGACTTGGTTCATGAATTGCTAATATTTCAGCATGATTTGATGATGTAGCAACTAATACTTGTTTGGTAGACTTTCAAGATATAGCAATACTGCCATATGTAAATACATAGCTTGTCTAAAATCTTGCTTTATGTGGATCGGATAAATATTCTACATTTGCATAACCAACTAATTGCTCTCAAGATTCATTTGAATAAAATAAACCTAGATCATTGTGCCTCAAAGATATCTAAATATATGTTTAACTTTATTTCAATGTCTTCTTGTAGGTGAAAAACTATATCTTGCTAATAAATTCACAAAAAATGTTATATCAGTTCTTGTATTGTTGGCAAGATACATTAATACACCAATGACACTAAGATACGATACTTCAAAACCAAGTAGTTCTTCATGATCTTCTCAAAGCCTTAAAAGATTTTTATTCACATCAAGTGAACGAACAACCATTGAAGTACTTAATAGATGAGTTTTATCCATGTAGAATCGTTTCAAGATCTTTTCTGTATAAGTTGATCGATGAATATGAATTTCACTTGATAAATGCTAAATTTGCAAGCCGAGACAAAACCTAGTTTTATCAAGATCTTTCACTTCAAATTCTTTCTTTAGATAATCTGCTACTTTTGGAAGTTCTTCAAGACTCCAATAATGTTTAAATCATCAACATATACAAACTTACTTCGAAATCGAATTTGTTAGAACACTGTTAAGCCCTTTTTATTACATCGTACATAACACCATCAAAATAATCATAAGAGAATACAGAAGTAACTAAAACATAGAAATGCAACTGGAATTTAAACCAAATAAAAGTTGGGTTATATACAGTCCCCTAAATGTAGCCGTAATAGAAGTGTCTAAGTCAAAATATTTAATGGTTTCCTTACCCTTTATACATCATACTAACTTTCAAAATAATAAATCACGTAGAGAACCTATCAAAACAACCCAAGAACGCAATGTTACGCTACAACCACTTTTTTTCCTTTGTTCACAGTAGAAGAACTTGAAATGTTAAAGTAGTGAATCAAATTTGTCTATAGCGGCTCAGTGAGTAATGTAATCTAATCTATAACTTAAAACAAAAATTTCATAAAACAAAGTTATGTACGCATGAACAATAATATTATGCAAGTGAATGAAACAGTAAATTCATAATGCAATTGTAACACTCTATATTTTAATTTGACGCATAAATTAATTTAAAAGAAAGTAAATGGATATAAATAAACATATTTGTATATACTACACTGTACATTAATTACACAAATGTATTGAAAATACCGGTTACGTGTAAAAACTAATTAAAATAAATTATTTATGCAACAATATTTGTTGTACAAATAATAATAATAATAATAATAATAATAATAATAATAATAATAATAGTAGTAGTAGTAGTAGTAGTAGTAGTAGCAGCAGTAGAAATAATAATAAGTTAGAATTATAAATAAGGGGTGTGTACAAATAATAATAAGTTAGAATTATAAATAAGGGGTGTGTGTGTATATATATATATATATACATATTTACATTAATATATAGGCGATGTTGTGAGGTGTACAAAAAATTATTTATTAAGTGAGAAAATGGTGTGGTGTTGGTGTATTGAGAAATTAAATAGAAGCCATTGGTTTAATTAGAGATGTAAAATGGGCAATTGAGCAACTTAAAGGGAATGTCAATTTTGTAAATTGGGTGATGAATATATATATATATATATATATAAAATGGTGGGACACGTGCTCTTATTTATTTTCTTCTTTCTCATTTCATTCTTGTTATTCAACACTCCTAGAACGTACCAGAGCAAAACGTAAAGAGAGAAACAAAGAACACTTGAAAAAGGAAAATTCAATTTTTTGATAGATTCGATACACATGTAAGGCCTTTATTCTAATATTTATTATAAAAATACTAAATAAGTCACGTAATACAATCCTAGGGTATAATTTTTACTGTGTGACGACCCCTCACTGGGCCCCCAAAACCCCCACCGCAGCGGGCACTTTAGGCTAGGTGTTCACTCAAAGGTACTGTTCTGCCTCTTGGGATTTTATTTTGCCTCTATGGAAATTTGATCCTAGGACCTAGGGGATAAGTACCCTAATCATTCCTCATCCACTACCATCTCAATAGCCCAATGGTGGTGGATGAGGAATGATTTGGGTACTTATCCCCTAGGTCCCAGGATCAAATTTTCATGGAAGCAAAATAAAATCCCAAGGAGGAACAGTACCTTTGAGTGAACACCTAGCCCAGAGTGTTCGCTGCGGTGGGGGTTCTGGGGCCCAAGTGAGGGGTCGTCACAATAAAAAAATTGCGAAAATAAACGAAACCCCCAACCTAAAGGAAAAAGGGGAAAACTATCAGTAATAGAACGTATTTCTAAACATAATGTTTGTTACCATATGTTTAGGTTCGACCTATTGTGAATAGAGGAATAACTAGTGAACCCGATTTAAAATGCAAATAACAGATGCCGCCCAGACAGGGTAGACCTAGGTGAGGTGGGCCATCGCTCGGGCCTAGGGAGCTGATGCCACCACCACCTTCAGTTCAGCCTGAGCAGGAAGATTCCATACAGAGGTTCGAGGCTGTGATTATGGCCTCTAACGAGGCTATGCAGGCCCAGAAGACCTTACTGAGGGAGAGACTCACTCGATAGGCTGGAGGCAGAGAGGTATAGAGATGAACCATCCACATCAGCAGGATCCTCTGTACCGATTGCACCAGTGGCAACAGTCGCCCCTATTGTCATGTCGCCATCGCCTACTCCGCCTACACCACCCGTTTCAGAGCCACCAGTTCAGGTAGTAGCAGCGCCGGTTGCCCCTATCCACGACAGACAGGGAGATGAGAGAGCCCATGCCCAGCTCCTCAAGAGTTTTATGGACTTACGCCCTGCAACGTTCACAGGAGGTATCAGTCTGGAGGTGGCAGAACATTGGTTACTGAATATGGAAAAGAATGCTGAGACCTTGCGGCTATCAGAGGCGGACCGAGTTCTGTTCTCAGCGCACATGATGGAGGGTGAGGCCGCCAGATGGTGGCGGACTACGAGGAACAAAGAGGGTCAGATCACTTCTTAGGCCAGATTCAAAGAGTTGTTCCTTCAGGCTTACGCTCCAAAGGCAGAGCGGGAACGTAAGAAGATGGAGTTTCTGAGCTTGAGCTAGGGGACCATGACAGTGAGAGAGTACACCCACCAGTTCTTACAGTTGGAGACATATGCCCCATGGTTGATTGCAGAGCCGAGTGAGAGGGCTGGATTTTATAGACGAGGGTTGAGCGTTGCTATTAGACAGGCAACTTCCACGTCCATGGCTCAGACCTTAGAGGAAATCCAGAGGGAGGCCCTTCGATATGAGATGGCCGGGTTAAAATGGCGTCCTCAGATTTCCATTGTGCCGAGTAGCGCTCCTCAGTCTCAGCCTCAATAGCAGGTACAGTTATAGACTCAGCCGCCATCTAGAGGTGGGTCAGGAGGATATAGAGGTCAGGGTCGTTATCAGAGGAGTAAGAAGAGGAAGTTTTTAGAGGGACAGTCGAGCGCTACTCCCGGTCAGGCTGCCCCGACAGCAGTTGCACTCGCGGCCACTCCTATTCCGTAGCAGCCACTGGCAAAGCATCAGAGTACATTCTATGGGGGCCGAGGTCGAGGCTGTGGACAGAGTCAGGGCTACCAGGGTGGACAGAGCCAGGGTTACCAGGGGGGACAGAGGCCACCCCTTACATGTTTCCAGTGTGGACAGGTTGGACACAAGAAGGCTGAGTGCCCAACTCTTACGGCAGGTCCCACTTCTTTCACCCCTGCCTTCAGAGACAGAGCACAGGCTGTCACATAGCCTGACCCCGATTCTACGAAGACCTTGGTAGAAGGTACCGTTTTACTTCATGATTCATCTATATATATGCTGATTGATGTTGGTTCTACTCTATCATTTATTTCTGGATGTGCTGTAGATAGATTAGGGCTTAAACTAGTTAGGTCTCCCACTTATTTGATATTGAGTACTGCTGCTAGGGAGCGCATCTACCTCAACATGATCTGTGAGGGGTACGTACTTAGATTGGGAGACTTTGAGACTATTGTAAACCTCCGAGTGTTGGAGTTTCTCGAGTTTGATGTCATACTCGGGATGGATTGGCTAGCTGCATACCACGCACATGTCGACTGCTTCACCAAGAGGGTCGTATTCCAGATCCTGGGGCGACCCATTGTTGTCTTTCAGGGTAGAGCCTCTGATAGGCAGAGCACCCATGGCAGATTGGTTACACAGCGTGACATGGACATTTTAGCCGGTTTGACCACCATAGATGAGGGACCTTCACGGTCGATTATCGATGAGATTCCAGTCGTCAGAGACTTTCCAAACGTGTTCCTCGAGGATCTACCCAGCTTGCCACCTAAGCGGGAGATTGATTTCATCATCGAGGTCATTCCAGGGACACGACCAGTGTTGATTCCTACTTACCGCATGGTGCTAAAGGAGTTACAGGAGCTAAAGGTTCAGCTAGAGGAGTTATTGGGTAAGGGTTTTATTACCCCTAGTGTGTCACCTTGGGGCGCTCCGGTATTGTTTGTGAAGAAGAAGGATGGGAGCCTCCACTTATGTATCAACTATAGACAGTTGAACAAGGTGACGATCAAGAATAAGTATCCTCTTCCACGTATCGATGACTTGTTTGATCAGCTTAGGGGTGCCAAGGTATTTTCGAAGATTGATTTGAGATTAGGGTACCATCAGCTGAGGGTCAGGGAAGAGGATGTGTAGAAGATAGCATTCCGCACTCGATATGGGCACTACGAGTTCTTAGTTATGCCGTTCGGCATGATGAATGCCCCCGCTATGTTTATGGACCTCATTCAGAGAGTGTTTCGACCTTACCTTGATGCCTTTGTGATTATCTTCATTGATGATATTTTAATTTATTCGAGGTTTCGAAAGGAGCATACCGAACACTTGAGGATTGCATTGCAGACTTTGAGGGAGCATAGGTTGTATGCCAAGTTCAGCAAGTGCGAGTTTTGGTTGTTAGAGGTTCGATTTTGGGTCACGTAGTTAGAGCTGAGGGTATTTCTGTTGATCCAACTAAGGTTGAGGTGATTATCAGCTGGCCGAGACCTACCATGGTGACTGAGATCCGCAGCTTCTTGGGTTTAGCAGGCTATTACCGCCGTTTCATCAAGAACTTCTCGAAGATTGCCGCTCCGATGACGAAGCTACCCAAGAAGGATACTCCATTTATATGGGATGATGGGTGTGAGAATGTCTTCCTTGAGCTTAAGCAGAGACTAACATCTGCTCCAATGCTAGTGTTGCTAGAGCTCGGCCGAGGGCTAACTATATACACTGATGCATCACAGATAGGCCTTGGCTGCGTGCTGATGCAAGATGATGGGGTTGTCGCTTTTGCCTCACGACAATTGAAAGTTCATGAGAAGAACTACCCCGTACATGACTTAGAGCTAGCAGCAGTAGTGTTCGCACTGAAGATATGGCGACATTACTTCTATGGAGAGCGTTTTACGCTCTATTCGGATCATAAGAGCCTTAGATATCTATTCTCGCAGAAGGATCTGAACATGAGACAGAGGCGATGGATGGAGCTATTGAAGGACTATGACTTTACTATCGAGTACCACCCGGGGAAGGCTAACGTAATGGCTGATGCTTTGAGTTGAAAACGGGTCGAGACTACCTGCATGGCTAGACACATGTCGCATGAGTGGAGCATGATTGAATTTGGCACAGTTATGAATATCCGCGAGTCATCCTCTGAGGCTAGGGTCAGTGCCCAGATTACAGCCCAGCCAGTTCAGGTTCAGGAGATCACGGAGGGACAGCCTCGTGATGTGGCCTATGATATGTTCAGGCGTTGGGCGGATGACGCTTTTCATAGAGAGTGGCCACTTGATTCACAGGGTGCACTGAGATTCAGGGGACGGCTATGGGTACCAGATGATGCTGGCCTGAGACGTAGTGTGCTCGAGGAGCTACACCGTTCGAGATACGTTGTTCATCCGGGTGCCAATAAGATGTACCAAGATGCTAAACGCACATACTGGTGGCCCGGGATGAAGCGGGACATAGCAGTCTTCATCCAGCGATGTGACACGTGCCAGCAGGTTAAGGCTGAGCACCAGAGACCTGGTGGACCCTTACAGCCCTTATCTATACTGGAGTGGAAGTGGGAACACATAACCATGGACTTCGTCACAGGACTACCCCGTACACAGAGGAGACATGATGTTGTTTGGGTAGTAGTGGATCATTTGATGAAGTCAGCCCATTTTCTTACTATGAGTACCAAGGATTCAGTGGAGCGATTAAGCCGTCTTTACATTAGAGAGATTATGAGGCTTCATAGGGTCTCCTTATCTATTGTGTCCGACAGGGACGCTAGGTTCACGTCCCGATTTTGGCAGACATTGCAAACTCAGTTGGGGACAAAGGTGAACCTTAGCACGGCTTTTCATCCACAGATTGATGGCCAATTTGAGCGAGTAATCCAGATTTTGGAGGATATGTTATGCTCCTATGTTATAGATTTTGGTGGTAGCTGGAAAGATCATTTGGCCTTATGCAAGTTTTCTTATAATAATAGCTACCATTCAAGCATCGGGATGGCACCATTTGAGGCGTTGTATGGTCGACCGTGTAGATCCCCTGCTTGTTGCGCCGAGACAGGTGACGGAATACTCTTGGGCCCTGCCTTCATACAGGAGCAGAATGAGAAGATATAGAGAATCAGACAGAATATGAAGGCTGTTCGGGATCGACAGAAGAGTTATGCAGATAACCGACGAAGGGTCCTGGAGTTTGAGGTCGATGACCATGTCCTCCTCTGTATTTCGCCTCGGAAGGGGCAGACACGTTTCGAGATTTCAGGGAAGTTCGCACCTAGATATATTGGGCCTTTTGAGATCCTTGAGAGGATAGGCACTGTTGCTTGCCGGTTAGCTTTGCCGCCACAGCTATTGGGGGTTCATAACGTATTTCACGTTTCGATGTTGAGGAAGTATCACCCTGATTCCTCGCACATTATTGATTGGAGGCATATTGAGCTGCGAGAGGACTATTCATACGATGAGATGCCTACGGCTATCATCGATCGAACTGTAAGGAAGTTGCGCAACAAGGAAATACCTATGGTACGAGTGCGCTAGCAGTTTCATGGTGCCAAACAGGATACATAGGAAAGTGAAGACTTCATGATCCGACACTATCCTGAGTTGATGCGTGTTGCTCCTTGACTTATGTTATCATCATCATTGTAAATTTCGATGACGAAATTTTCTATAAGGGGGGGAGACTGTAACGACCTGTATATTTTTAATATATATTTTCGTATATTTTTCTAGAAATTTTAATGAAAATACATGAATTATTCTCATTTTTTCTAATTTTGAATTATTTATTGAAGAAAAATGAGAAAAATGGAGAAAAATACAAATTTGAGGAGAAAATATGTGGAATCATAAGAAAAATCTGATTTCTGGAGAGAAATAATTTTTGGGATTGATTTTTAAATTTTTGGAATAATTATGAAATTTTTAGAGAAATTAATTGAATTTTTGGGAGAAAAATATAATTTATGGGTAAATTATTCAATTTTTAGAAAATAATTGTATAAAAAATGAAAATTGTGTATAATTAGAGGATTTTGGTAAAGAATGATAAATCAAATAATTTTAATAATTTTAGAAAAAATACGAAATTTTGATATATATATATATATATATATATATATATGTCTATATACAAAAAAAAAACAAGCAACAAAAAAAATTAATTAAATGATGGAATTGGGCCACCTGGGCAGCCCAGGGGCATGGGCCTGGGCTGCCAAGGCCCATGTGGGCCGGGTTGGGCTGTACGCCCAGCCCACCACCCTTTTTGTCTCTTCCCTCTCCTTTTTCCTTCCCTTCCTCATTTTCAGCAGAAAAACAGCAGAAATGGTGCAAAGAAAAACCAGTTTTCTCATGGTTTTTGCCCATTATTTTGATCATCAATGCACTTCTCCAACAACTCCCCATGTTCCCTAGAACATTGAGCCATGAGCCAAGACATTATCAGCTGGATAGATTGCAAAAATCTCGTCCAAACCAACTACAAGAAATCTTTATTCTGGTTTTTCTGCATTTTTGGCTTGCAAACCCACCACTTTTAAACCTCAATATCTCTCTCATCTAAAGTCTGTTTTGGACGTTCTTATAGTTGTTGCAAAGCTCAGATTGCCCTCTTTAAGGAGGTCTAAGCCATTTATCACGAACAACGGACCATTTGGAGCAGAAACGGTCATAAAACTTGTTGTTTGCGACTGCAAAAACCCAGAAACGTGTGTTGTCCGAGTTTTGCAAGGCCAATATCTCACTCATCCAAACTACGATCTTGAGGTACCATAGCTCGTTTTAAAGCTTATAATGTCTATTTCAACTTTTATTTTATAAGAAACACCAACTGACCTCTTGAAACATTTCAAAAATGGCATCGAAGGGGGGCTGTTCGTCATTACGAAACCCAGAAAACCAAACAAGTGTGTTCGGCCGAGTTTTGTGAGTCGATTTCTCACTCGTCTGAGCTTGGAAATATGAAGAATAGCTAATGAGCACTTAAACCACATCAAAAAGGATGTCATTATACCATGATTTTGTGCTTGTTGTAATGATTTTTTTAAAATACTTAGACATGTCTGATTTGCCTGAAATTTGGAGGATACGTTCATGAAACAACTAGGAATGTTGTGTAACAATTTGGTGAAAAATAGATAAGTCTAAGGGGTTTAAATAAGTTGTCTTTTGACTGTTTATCATATGCAATCTAGAAAACCCAAATTTCCTGATATCACCCTTGGAAAACATAATAAACGGGGTCCAAAATTCATGAAATAAAATTCTGGAGATACCTTATGAAGTGTAGATCATAACTGAGAAATATTACTCAAATCCGATATATGGATTGACAGCAGAAAAATTGTGAAGCCCTACTGCGCGGTTAGAACAAATTGGACCAAATTTGAGCATCTCTATGATTCCACTCAAAAACCATAGTAAATGGATCAGAAAATTTGAAACAAAAATTTTAGGGAACATTTGAATGATTTAGATCAAATCTAGAAATTTTAATACAAATCCAACGGTTGGATTTATCACAGGAAATTCAGGAACTCCACTCTATAGATAGAAAGGAAAATCCAGAATTGAATTAGGCTCGAGGACCGAGCGCAGGGTCAGGGTACACGATGTGATTGGATTAGGCTCGAGGTCCGAGCGCAGGGTCAGGGTACACGATGTGATTGGATTAGGCTCGAGGACCGAGCGATGGGGTTAGGGCATATGATCAATGCACCTAGCCTCAGACCCGCTCAAGCATGGCACTTGAGGACTGAGCGCAGGGTTAGGGCGTTCGATGGATGCGCCTAGCCCTTGACCCACTTAAGTGGCCGGTACGCCTGACTCATGATCCGCTCGAGCGGTGACCATAGGGTTATATTGATGATTTAAACCCTAGTCTGGGTATAGTTTTGAGCTGCATGTATTTAAATTACTTTTCTTTAACTGTTGCACTATTTATAGTTGTTTTACTACATACCATGCTTTCAATTACTACTCATGCATACATGCACTGTTTTCGGAGTGCTAGTTAGATGATATACTGGTTTTCCTACTTACTGAGCTATGTTGAATATTAGGTTCACTACTCTACTAACATTTTAGGTTCCTCAGCGGCTGATAGAGGGAAAGGCGTGGTGATAGCTTAGTCCCCGTGTGGTCCTGTATTCCCTTTTGTTTCTATCGATAGGGTGGTCTTATTTTTTTGTAAGTCTGAACTTCTAAATGTCGAACTATGTACGTTTGTACTTTTGGAACATGATAACACATCGTGTACTTTTGTAATACATCGTTCACTTTCGCACTTTAATTAAATGGATGTTTAAATTACTCTGATGTGGCATAGATGTCGAGGTTGGAAAGGCTTAACGGCGGCTGGGAGGACTCAACTCGATGAGTCAATTCATTAAGCCGCCATGTCGGTCGGGTCGCCCTTCAGCCTAGAGAAGGAGTCCCGACAGACTTATAAGATAATTGAGGGTCTTAGGACGGGCATTTTGAGAATTGAACTCGGGACCTCTCGCACCCAAAGCGAGAATCATACCACTAAACCAAATGCCCCTCCTAAAACCCTCAATTATCTTATAAGTCTGTCGGACCCCTTCCCTAGGTCGAAGGGTGACCCGATCGGCATGGCGGCTCAACGAACTGACTCATCGAGTCAAGTCCTCCCAGCCGCCGTTAAACCTTTCCAACCTCGACATCCATGCCACATCAGAGTAATTTAAACATTCATTTAATTAAAGTGCGAAAGTAAACGATGTATTACATGTTATCATGTTCCAAAAGTACAAGCATACATAGTTCGACATTTAAATGTTCAGACTTACAAAAAAAAATAACCGACCTATCGATAGAAACAAAAGGGAATATAGGACCACACAGGGACTAGGCTATCACCACGCCTTTCCCTCTATCAGTTGCTGAGGAACCTAAAATGTTAGTAGAGTAGTGAGCTTAATATTCAACATGGCTCAGTGAGTAGGAAAACCAGTATATCATCTAACTAGCACTCCGAAAACTGTGCATGTATTCATGAGTAGTAATTGAAAGCATGATATGTAGTAAAATAGTTATAAAGAGTGCAACAGTTAAAGAAAAGTAATTTAAATACATGCAGCTCAAAACTATACCCGACTAGGCTTTAAATCATCAATACAACCCTATGGTCATCGCTCGAGCGGGTCATGAGTCAGGTGTACCGGCCACTTAAGCGGGTCAAGGGCTAGGTGCATCCATCGAATGCCCTAACCCTGCGCTCGGTCCTCAAGTGCCATGCTCGAGCGGGTTTGAACTAGACGCACTGATCATATGCCCTAACCCCATCGCTAGGTCCTCGAGCCTAATCCAATCACATCGTGTACCCTAACCCTGCGCTCGGACCTCGAGCCTATGGTTTCACTATCGGTGTATGACTACATATATTTCAAATCAACCCATGTAGCTCAAACATATGAAACCATTCAATCGATGACAATTTCAAACATTTTTCATGCGAGGAATACAGTTAAGATAACAACTAGGTCAAACTACTCACCTCGGGTCCCGTGCACCGATGTCCCCTCGACACTCGGCCCAGTCCCGCGATATACGCTCAAATCTGCATTATGTTAACTCAATTTCAGTTCCTCATGAAATGTTGTTTAATTCTGGTCTTTCTAGCCCTAGTCGATTTTAGTCGACCAAAAATTCGACTCGGTCAAACCTGGTCAATCGGTCAAACTTGGTCGACCTCGGTAAAAATCGGTCACCTTAGTGAAAGTTGGTCATCATTGGTCAATATGGTCAAAATCAAGTCAATTAGGTCAAAATTCCCAATTTTTAATACTTGGCCAATTCTAAGCCTTTTAGTTTAATTTGCGCAGCAAATTTATCAATTTTCTTGCGATCAATCCAGTTATTGGATTTACGCGAAACTTTCCAGATTTTATTTAGACCCTTCAAATATTCACTAAAATTTTATGTTTCTATTTTTGGATTTTATTTGATATGTTTTCCAACTGAAATAACAGGAACCTTCAATTCTGGATTTTCCTTTCTATCTATAGAGTGGAGTTCCTGAATTTCCTGTGATAAATCCAACCGTTGGATTTGTATTAAAATTTCCAGATTTGATCTAAATCATTCAAATGTTACCTAAAATTTTTGTTTCAAATTTTCTGATCTCATTTACTACGATTTTTGAGTGGAATCATAGAGATGCTCAAATCTGGTCCTATTTGTTTTAACTGTGCAGCAGAACTTTGCAATTTTTCTGGTGTCAATATGTATATCGGATTTGTGCAATATTTTTCAGTTATGATCTATGCTTCCTAAGGTATCTCCACAATTTTATTTCATGAATTTTGGACCCCGTTTAATATGTTTTCCAAGGGTGATATCAGAAAATTTTGGTTTTCCAGATTGCATATGATAGACTTTCACAACATTCCTAGTTGTTTCATGGATGTATCCTCCAAATTTCAGGAAATCAAACATGTCTAATATTTTTAAAAATTTATAACAGCAAGCACAAAATCATGGTATCATGACAAATTTTCCAAAAATTTTCTAAGTATCAGATTAACATGTTCGACAGCCTATTTCGACATCCTTTTTGACGTGGTTTAAGTGCTCATTAGCTATTCTTCATAAAATAGAAAATGAAGTAGACATAACAAGCTTTGAAAAGAGCAATATTACCTTAAAATCCAAGCTCGGACGAGTGAGAAATCGGCTCACAAAACTCGGCCGAACAAACTTGTTTGGTTTTCTGGGTTTCGCAGTGACGAACAGCCCATTGTTCATTCAAAACTCTACGAAGGCAAAATAAAATCTCAAAGTGGGGGGAACAGTACCTTGTGAGTGACACGCCATGACGTGGGCCCTACGACGTGGGTAAGAGTCTCGGTAGGATTCTCGGTGGGTGTTACAATAAAAAGGCGCCTTTTATTGTGACGACCCCTCACTGGGCCCCCAGACCCCCCCCCGCGGTGGGCACTTTGTGCTAGGTGGTCACCCAAAGGTACTGTTCCCCCCCCCCCCCCCCCCCCCCCCACCCCAATGGGATTTTATTTCGCCTCCGTGGAGATTCAATCCTGGGACCTAGGGGATGTGCATAAGGAATGATTTGGGTACTTATCCCCTAAGGAATGTGGATGAGGAATGATTTGGGTCACATACTGTATGAGATATTTCATAGTAGTACCCAAAATTGGGGTACTACCCCACTGTAGGTAAAACTCAATAAAAATTATATCAATACACTCCTTGTGATATCTAGATCCCAAATATGTTGTTAGTTTTCATTCGTTTGTGCTGTAGCTACCAAAATAAATACCCAAAATTGAATAACTTTTGAGGTTTTTAGGTATGTTAAACCCTAATAAAATTCTGATTGGATCCCATAGGAATGTAGAGAATGAAATTTGTACCTATCGACACCAAATTCATGAATTTTGGATATCAATTGAAATTTTAGTGAATGATTAAACAATTGAGTTATTTATAAAAATTTTAAAAATTAGTAAAAATATAATTGGGAAGCATATTTATTTTATTTTTTGCTATAAAAACATGTTATATGAGCAGGAAATCAATTTTAAAGGTTATTAAGAATATTCGAGTTAATGTGGATCGGTACATGGGGTCTAACGCACGTATACGACTAAATATGATAAATAAATATGTTAAAAATTATTTATAAAAAAAAATGAATTGAATTTGATTTGTGCAAATGAAATGATTATATGATAGGATAATTGTAGTGGATCGGAACATAGATTTTGAAGTGGATACTAAAAATTGATTGATCGATAATTTTGATGAGTAATAATTATTTTTAGTATTATGTGGACATCGATATTATGTCAAAACTTCTAATTTGTATTAAATAAGAATTGATACAAATGAGAATATATATTATATGAAATGATGGATTATATTATTGGATCTATAGTAAATTTTGGAGAGATTGGTTATTACACTGAAACTAAGATATGTGCTAAACAGAATTAACTGTTGGTATTTTGTGAGTATTTTTTTGTCTTGGTTATTTATATGGCATTGTAGATATAAAATTGTATTTGGGGATCAATAGGTAGATTTTCGATAGACTGAGCCACGATGAATAAAACTTCTTATGTGTAATCCATGTGGGACTGAGCCATGAAAAGTATGAGCCTTTCTCTATGTGATAATCCTCGAAATGATGTGGAGTAGGTGGTAATTAGAGGCACAATCTACTATTGTCTAAGTCAGACAAAAAGTGAAACTGACTCTATTTCTAAAAGATGAGGATGTGCATGTGTCGAGACCCCTTTCAAAACCTTATATGGGCGGCCTAACCAACACAATAGTCAGACAAGTCTACTCCTCAGTCAAACTTGCTGACTACTGTTAAACCTTACTATTGAAACCTTTATAGTATTGAGAGTGCAACAAAAACAAGATAAGCGGAATAATGTTACAACAACGGAAGTCTTTAACGTTATTACATTACTAGAGTCCATTTCAACTTTACATTTTCAAAACTTGTATATATTGATTTAAAATACCAAAATAGCAAAATAACAAAACAACCTACTATGGATAGGCTAGAAAAATCACGTGTACTACACGCCTTTCCCCTTATCTACACCGGACGGACCTGAAATGTTAAGAGTAGTGAGCTCGATATCCACGTGACTCCAGTGAGTCGCAACTGATATATTTACTTAAAACTAGCATTCTACGTGCAATGCAACAAGCAACATTTCAAGCATTCAAATAAAATGCAGCAATGAATATCATGTAAAATCATTCATATAAAAATGCAACAGCATAATATGCTATGAAATATATATATATATATATATATATATATATATATATATATATATATGTATTATTAATTTATACATTTTTCCTCTAATTGCATTAAATTTAATATACCTATTGATCCCCAAAAATCTTAATTTTAGTGTCATTGAGTTCAAAATTTCATTCCGGTTATTCTAGTATCTGCCAACTCAAATTCCAGTGCTAATAGGCATACCCTCTATGTGTCAATTTTCAATTATCATAAATATTCATAAGGTTCACATAAGTACAAATAATACACATATCTACGTTTTACTCGTTATTCTGAACACAATGATACATATATATATTGCGTATTTTTATTTTTGAAAAAAATACATCCTAATTTTGGGTCATATAATAAACTAACACATTTAATAAAAATCAAACTAGAAAAACTGAATTTTATAACTTCAATAACAATTCTATATTGAATAGAGGTAAAAATATTTCTTTTCTTTCTTTCTTTCTTTCCTCTTCGCTTTCTCTTTTTTTTTTCTTGATCTTGGATGGGCAAGTGTGAGCAAAGAATGAACAATTGGGGGGTATTTATAGTTGCTTGTTCGATGGGTATGGGGTGGGCCCCAGATACGATAAGTCAACAATAGTGGTTCTTTATCTTATACACATCATGCATACTATCTTGTTATTATTTATTTATTTATTTTTCTAATTATCCATCCAACTCACCTAAGGGTATCTACTTAATATATTTTCATTCATTTATAATTTTTTTTCCACACCTCATCATTCTCATCTAATAAATAATAATAATAATTTTGATTTTATTTTATTATTTGCTTTTCATCAGCTATATATGCAACCATATATATATATATATATATACACACACAAAGTTATCTCTTTTATATTAATTTTTGGTTTGACTTATCCATCATATCTTTTTATTTATGCATTTTATTAATTTATTTTTGTTCCATGAATTTGCCCCATATATATATATATATATATACACACATATATATACCCATCTATAGGCATCTTTTTATTATACCTTATATTAATTTCATGATTCCATTGCCATCATTATTTAATTTTATTTCATACATCATTTTCTTCCGCTTAATTCTCACTAAATAATCATTTCATTATTTATTATTTATTTTACTTTCTCAATTAATACACTTATTAGTCAGTTCATCCTTCGCCCTAGCGAAGGGGTTTGGGCTGGCCGACCCACGCGCCCAGCAAAGCCAAGCCCCCCTTTTCTTCTTTGTCATTTTGTGCCAAATTTTTGACAAATTTCAGTGATTTTTGGGCAATTTTCTGGGCAATTTCAACAAGAAATTATGGCTACTCATGGTATTTGAACCCATGGTTTTTTCATCAAGCTCAACCTTATGATGTGACCAATGGGTGGTGCCAACTAGGCATCTCGCATGGACACTTGAGGGCCACGCGGATGGCCATGTGTCATCCTATTTTGCCATGCAAGCAACCCCTTCATGCAACAAAAAGTCACTCTTGAGCAAAAATTCAGATTTTTCCAGTTGTTGTAGCCCATGTTCATGAGCTCGTATCTCCCTTGTTTCTCAGCCAAATTCACTGAAACTTGACTCATTTTGAAGCTCTTGTAACCTTCTAAAAGAACCCTCAAGCCCCTTTCCTAAGTACACAACCATCCAAGAAGAAAACAATCAAGAAGAGGTGTTGTTCACCATGTTCAAGCCTAGAAATTTGAGACCATGAGTTGATTCGATTTTCAAGCAACTGGTTCAAGACCCATCTGAGGTCCATTTTGGAGGTAAGACTACTCATTTTCTTCCTTTCCATGTGTACTTCAACTTCCAACTGATAGAAGATGAAAAACGAAACCTTACACATGTTTTTCGAGCTGATAAAGTTGGTTACCTGTTAACTGTTACAACAATGTGACAGAAACTGTGTTGGAGCAACTTTAAGGGGTTCATACCTGAACCATTTCAGGTTCATCCCTGAGGTAAGACCCTTTATTTTACCCCTTGTTATGTGTATTTAAATGTCCAAGTGATGAAAAACAGATAGTAGAACTTTAAACACGTTTTATAAGCCACTGACGTTGACTGTTTGATTCACAATTACGACAATGTCAATAGAAATCAAGCGTTGAGACCAGAATTTGAGGTTGTGTTTGAGACACCTAAAGACATCCGTTTGGACTGAAACCAGAGACGTTTTAGAACTCATAGTAGAGGCTACATAGAGGTATAAATCTCAGACCATAAGCCTTAGTATTCGTGGTTTTATATGCATGACAAATGCCATGTTAGCTCGATGTTTAACACTTAGAAAAAATTTTTGAGTTTTAGAATCCATGTGAGGTGCTTGATGTAACATTTGCATATGATGTTAGGCTTATATGCTTACTGTTTCAAAAGGCCCTTAATAAGGGATTATAGTATGACCTATATGCTTGCAATATGTACAAGAAATGACCCTTAGATTAAAAGTTTGATGAGATAAATAAACACATGAAAGAATGATAGAATATATGAACCCAGATATTCCTTTAATTCGGCTGAAAATTCTGAGAATAAATCAAATGTTCAAACCTTAATGGTTTGAGCTGAAATTTGGTAGAAAGATTCCTAAATATGTCTAGAATATGCATACCGAATTTCAAAGCATTCTGATATTGATAAATAGGTCAATTTATGCAAACAGTCACTGCATGTCACATAAAATTCATACAGACCTTAATACCTCAATTGAAAGCACTACCAAATGAAGTCTTAAAATCATGATTTAAAATTTCAGGGAAGATTTAAGGAGTCTAGAATAGATCTAAAAAATTTGGCACAAATCCGATGTACGGTTTGCCCACAGCAAAATTGGAAAAATTGTTGCGTAGATAGAGCTATAAGCTAAAGATATGCCCAAGTGTTAGGAATAGGGAGTTTTGACCCATTTTAACCCAACTGACCCAATGTTGACCACAGTTGATTATTTGGGACTCTGTTGACCAGCTAGGTTAGCAAGTAATAGATTCAACTAGGGTTGACCAAGGTTGACTGAGGTTGACCAAGTTGACTTAGCGACTTAAGGTAGGTCGAATTAGCATAGATAGACCGCCCTTGACAGGGTCAATCCGTTGATTGACCAAAGACATAGAGTTAGAGTTGAGCCAAGTCTCATGTCAATATTAAGAAGTTACATCAATTTCGCAGCACCAAGCATTAGCGAGACGTGACTAGTCGCAAGAGGAGCGCTGGGAGCGGAGCATCCTAGTGAGTAGTGTTTTCTAACTTATTTCTTAAAGCTTGTTATTATGTTCAATTATGAAAAGACGTCACATATTGTGATAAATCTGTATCCTTTAAATGAGTTTTAAATGAAAAAGTGCACCGAATATTGAGGTCCCATGGTACGGGGTTAGGGTATTAGATCTAGATCTAGTTGAGCATGCGGGACTTGGAGCCACCGTATTTGGGGTGCGAGTTGTGTCGGTCTCTCATTTAGCCCAGATAGTGACCGCCTAGCACAGAGTGCCTTGAGGGGGTTCTGTGGGCCCATGGATGATGGCAACGTCAATAACTCCTGATTTGGGTCGTCACAATATGCCTAACTGTCTGTAACCCGCTCGACTGGATTTTTAGTCGCCTTGGGGGCTAGTAAGATCCTTGGCGAATGTTTTCTCCATTTAACAATTTTCAAATGAAGGTGCACGACTGCATTATGAAGTTAAATTGTATTTACTGTTGTATTCACTCGCATAATGCTATTATTCATGCATTCATGACATTGTTTTTATGAAATTCTTGTTTTAAGTTATAAATTAGACTGTATTACTCACTGAGCTACTGTGGACAATTAGGCTCACCACTCTAACTTTTCAGGTCTTTCTGTTGTGAATAAGGGCAAAGGGGTGCTTACCGCGTAGAACCACACTCTCTTATCGATTTTGGTAGATTTCTTCATGTCGTTTATTGCTTTGAGGATTAAAATGATGTATAGGGATAAGGAAAGCTTTGTACATAATGGATTTAGGCACTCCCGCTGCTTCTTATACTTGTGACGATTGTGATGACTTATTTTGATAAGATTTTAAATCTTGCTAGTGTTTATGTGTTTAAATTTCTTTTGCATCCCTATAATTAATTTGATAGTGTGTGGTGTGGTGTTGAATAGTGAAGCTTAATAGTATCTTGGCAAGTTCGGCTTGCGGGCGGGTTTGTTGAGGTACTGTGCCAGTCAGTTCATCCTTCACCCTAGGGAAGGGGTCCCGACAGCGGTGCTCTCCCCTCCTTAAAATAAATTTCATCCTCAAAATAAATTTCATCCTCAAAATTTTCTAATACACTAAAGGTCAAGGCGCAACTCCCATAATCTCGGGGAAGTGACTCGTCATATAGTCCTCTCGCTCCCAGGTGTCCTGCTTGACACCATGGAACTGTCAACGTACTCGTACCATCAATATCTCCTTGTTGCGCAGTTTCCTCATGGCTCAATCAATAATAGCAACCAGAGCCTCATCATAAGTACAATCCTCTCGCAAGTCAACATGTATCCAATTAATCGCGTGCGAGGGATCAGGGTGGTACTTCCTCAACATTGACACATGAAACACGTTATGTACCCTCGCTAATTGAGGCGATAATGCCAATCAGTATGCCACAGGATCCACACGCTTAAGGATCTCGAAAGGTCTAATATATCTTGGTGCGAGTTTTTCAAAAATGTCAAACCGAGTCTGCCCCTTTCTAGGTAAAACTTGTAGGAGTATATGATCACCGACCACAAACTCTAGGACCTTCCTCCGGTTATCTACATAACTCTTCTTTCTGTCCGAAGCTATCTTCATGTTTTGATGGATCAGCTGAATCTCCTCATTCTGTTCTTGCACAAAAGTAGGGCCCAAGACCGCTAAATCATGATATTAAAATATTTATATGCGAAGAAAAAAATTTAACAATTTAACAATGATGTAGTATATATATGTATATATATTACAATAGGCAGGAGCTTAATTGATAAGGAAAAATAATAATAATAATAATAATAATAATAATAATAATAATAATAATAATAATAATAATAAAAGAATGAAATGATTATGGGCTGATTGTGTGAAAATTAAAAAAAAAAGAAAAAAAGAAAAAATAAGAATAATAATTGGATAGCTAACTAAGTGGGAGGAGAAGTGAAAGGGGAGGAGAGTTATCTCTTTAATAAATGGTGTGGGACCCACCAAAGTAAATGTTATATAAAGAGCTAATGGGTTTTGACTTCTCTTCCAAATCACTCTATCATTTTCTCCTCCAAAAAAAAGAGAAAGGAGATGGAAGAGAAGAAGAAGAAGAAGAAGAAGAAGAAGAAGAAGAAAGAAAGAAAGAAAAAAGGGGGTACATAATTTTTCTTAAATTCGATGTTTTAATGGCTTATTTTCAATTCTTTTCAATAAAAGATAGATAATAAAGCTATAAATTATAATCTTATCGGTGTAATTTTTATTAAATATGTTAATTTATTATATGACAAAAAATTAGGGTGTATTTTTCTCAAAAGTTAAAATACACTATATATATATATGATTTACAAGCAGAACGTAGATATGTAAATTATTTGTACCCATGTGACCCCTATGAATGTTTATGATAATTGGAAGTCGACTACGCCTATTAGCACTGAAATTTTGGTTGGCGGATACTGAAACAACCAGAATGAATTATGAACTCAATAACACTAAAATTAGAATTTTTTGATATCAATAGGTATATTAAATTTGTATTTATAAGGAAAAATGTATAAATTATTATTATATGTTTGTATAAGGCTATATAATTGATTATGTAATGTTATAAATATAACATTATTTGTAATTAATGTTGTACAACATTATGAATTACTTCACATGAAAAAAATGCGTAACATAAGAAACAATTAAAATTTTCCTATTTATTGTACATTAGAGTATATTTGTGAAGAAGTTACGTAGTGTATACCAAAAGCAAAACACATGTTAACAGTGTGAGCTTTCAGTATTTGGGCTCGATATCGGGAGACATGATGGGCGATCGGAAGAGCGTCGACAGTAGATCTAGTATGTAAGTAGTAATTTGATGTATTTATTTAATCTTTCATTCTATTTGTAGTTGTTGCATAATTGTGTGCCACATGCATTGCATATTGCATTAAGATGAGGCATCTTGGAGGGACTCGTGTACGAGTCTCGCCAAGAATAAAACCTACTACCCGGTTAGCCCCTTGTGTGGGCAAGGTGTCAAAATGTGGGACAATATCGGCTCATCAACATTGGCCACTGTGCTACTCTGAGTGAGACAAAGCGTGAGATATGAGTAAAAATCTTCAGATATGCCAACTTGGCCTCAGGATGAAAGGTTCTGTGGTGCAGACATTGGATTGTGACAACTTTGAGATAGAGTTGATGGACAGATCTTCAGATGTGCCGACCTGACCTAATGAAGAGAGGTTCCGAGGTGTAGATATTGGATCGTGATAGCTTTGAGATAGGACTAATCAACGGGTCTTCAAAGGTGGTGACCTAGCCTAGTGATGAGAGGTTCCAAGGTATAGACATTAGACCGTGATAGTCCTGAGATAAGAGTAGTACATCAGTACACTCTATGAATATATTTAGAGTGGTGCATGACACTCTACTAGTTCGGGGGTGGCAACTGTTCGACCTAGTCAGTGGGCCACGATGGTTAAGACACGACAGTATGGCCTGCTCATTAGCCTATGATCATTAATTGATATCGTAGTATGGCCTGGACGATGGTCACGTCCGTCTAGAATAGTAGTATGACCAGATTATCCTTCAAGTGAAAGAAGGGTGACGAGCTTA
>JAJIYU010003293.1:0-27379 GCA_030144865.1 Tinospora cordifolia | reverse complement strand
AAGAGCTTGTGTCCTTGATTTCAAGGGCAACTAGAGCAAGTACCTACATTTAGCAGAGTTTGCCTATAACAATAGTTATCAGGCAAGTATCAAGATGGCTCCATATGAAGCGTTCTATGGCAGACCCTGCAGATCACCGTCTTGTTGGGCAGACTTTGAGGATCGGGTTCTCACAGGACCAGAATTGGTAGAAGAAATGAACATCCAGGTAAAGAAGATTCAAAAGAGACTAATGACAGCCCAGAGTAGGCAGAAAAGTTATGCAGACAAGAGAAGAAGACCTCTAGAATTTCAACTAGGAGACAGAGTTTTACTGAAGATTAGTCCACAGAAAGGGATAAGACGATTTGGAATCAAGGGGAAGCTAGCACTGAGGTTTATCGGCCCATTTGAGATACTCAAGCGGGTTGGTGAGTGTGCCTATGAGCTAGACTTGCCAAATCGTATGTCATCGATTCATAACGTATTCCATGTGTCGATGTTGCGGAAGTACAAACCAGACCCATCACATATCATACACTAGGCAGAAGTTGTACTTCGAGACGATGCAACTTACGAGGAACCAGCAATTAGAATATTAGATCGTAAGGTACAGAGTCTCAGGACCATGGAAATTCTACTTGTTAAGGTTCTGTGGAGACATCATGATTTGGAAGAAGCAACTTGGGAGTTGGAAAGCGAGATAAAGAACAAATATCCAAGTCTCTTCATGCACAATACCTAACCAAACAACATTGACGTGGATAAGTACAAATTTCGAGGACGAAATTTATTTTAAGGAAGGTAGGTTGTAATACCTACAATTTTAGTGTTGTAATACTCAAAACTTGAGCTACAATTAAAAAAATTTAAAAATTTACTGTTCAAATATACGGTTACTGTTCAAATATACGGTTACTGTTCACAAATACGGTCACTATTTTGTCGGCAGACAAAATAACTTTCGGTGGTTACTGTAGCTACAGTAACAAACTATTTGTAACTGTACGATTTCGTCTTTTCTGCCAGAAAAATCTATATAAACCCCTCCCCCCCTCATTCTGAAAATTCATTCCAGCAAGAAAGAAATAATTTCTTTGCTTGCTTTCTTCTGTTCTCTTGTTCTTTAGCTGTTTTAGACAACAAATATAGTAGTAGGAAGTGGAAAACCCCAGTTTCTGCATAGTAGTAGTGAAGATCTACTGTTGGGTGCCTCTTTTGAAGCAATTGGAGGGTCTTTATGATCAAATCAGGTATAATCACTCTGCTCTAGTCTCTATTTAAGATTGGAGATGTCGTTGTTCATTTCAGTACGCATACGCAGTTTACTGTTCATATATACGATACTGTTCACTGTTACTATTTAACACTGCTCATATATACGGTACTGTTCATGAACATCGATTAAATCACATTTTCGAAACGTAGATCCTGAAAACTATTGGTCAAAGACTCGAAACAAGTTGAGATAATATTACAAGGATTCAGAGAAATACTACTGAGGTGGAAGTGATTACTCTACTCTCTAGTATTATTTGAATTTTAATGCTGAATATGTGATGTTTGCATTGTTTGAATATCTAGAATTATGCATGATTATTGATTTAATGATGTGTGAAAGATTTACCTTTATTTTTAATTTATTTATGACCGAGAGAGTATGCTCTGTAGTTGCGTCTTGTACGATCTTCTACATCAGAAATCGACAGTCATTGTTTTCATTTATGAAAATATTGATTTATGATGTCATGCTGATGGAATGTTTAATTATTGATGAAATATTTATTTTATTATGCTCTGTTCACAAAAAGAAGATTAAATAAAGATTTCAACCACGTACCGGCGCGGGGACTAATGTCCTTCATGTGTGTTCCACGCAGAATTAAAACTGGTTGTCATGATTGACACTTGAATGAACTGGGTTTCAAAAATGATCCCAGAGAAGGGTTTGAGTTTCAGAATTGATCTCTCTCCCCAGATCTGGAACACAGAGGTTAACCCCTTTCGGTCTAATTGACAACTGTTGATAATTAAATGTTTGAAATACCTAATGGACGATAAGTGTTTGCATGTTCAGTCTTTGGTTTAAATAATACTATGGATGTACTGTGTATGATCCACTGGGCTCTTGAGCTCACCCAATCATTTTTTTCAGGTAACTATTGAATAAATCGCCCCAGCCGATTCAATGTAAATTAATAACAGTGTGCCTCACAGCATGAGGATAGTAGAAAATGAACTGTATTGTAGGGCTTGTGACCCACTATATTTGATCATGTCATATGTCAATAGTATTTGTATTTATCAAAAGATGGCTATGGAGCCCACAGAATTGTTCGTAACTCTGATCATGAATCAATGTTTTTAGTTATTTTGAAATACTGAGATTATTGTGTTTCTGTTGTATTTATGCTCTATACCTTGGGATATGAACTGAGGAAACTATCAGATGTGAAAAATGATGAAAAGAAAAAGTAATATCCCCAGTTCTCAGATAGAAAGTAGGATTGACTGCACTCGGAAGAAATGACGTCTCAAGCTACGAGACAACCACGTCACCTATGACATATGTGAGAAAGATCGGGAGCTGGGGGTGTTACAAGTCCACTGTCAAAACAATGGTGGTCTTGTCCAATGCTTAAAGATATGGGGTTTGGGGTGTTACAATAGTGCATCGAGTCTTGAAGCTAGAGGTACAGAGATAGGGCGAGTTGTGTCGGTCGCTCATATGGTCCCAATAGTGATCACCTAGCACAAAGTGCCTGCTGAGGGGGTTCTGTGGGCCCACGAGATGGCAATGGAAATAAGTCCTAATCGGGTTGTCACAAGATGGCAACGACAGTAAGTCCTAATTGGGTTGTTACGATTGATGGCAATGGCAATAAGTCCTAATCGAGTCGACACGATGCGCTTAACTGTCTGTAACCTGCTTGAGAGGATTTTAGTCGCCTTGGGGGCTAGTGAGAGTCTCGGTGAATGTTTTCATTATTTAACTATTTTCAAATGAAGGTGCACGACTACAGTATGGATTTAAATTGTATTCTCTATTACATTCATTTGCATCATGCTATTGTTCATGCATTCATGGCATGTGTTTCATTTGTGGAATGTTTGCTTTAAGTTATGAGTTAGATTACATTACTCACTGAGCTGCCGTGGACAATTAGGCTCACTACTCTAACTTTTCAGGTCCTTCAATTGTAGATAAAGGCAACGGAGTGGTCATCACCTAGCGCTGCACTCTTTCTTCTGTTTTGGTAGGTTTTCTTCGCACTTTTCTTGTTTTGAGGGTTAGAGATTATGTATAAGCGTGAGGAAAGTCTGTGTATAATGGATTAGTCACTCTCGTTGCTACACATGTTTTAATAACCCATTTTGATAAATGTCAAGTTTTATTAGTGTTCTTTGTGTTAAATTTCTTCTGCATTCCCTATGATTACTTTTATAGTGTTTGGTGTGGTGTCGAATGATGAGGCTTAACAGTGTCTTGGCAAGCTCTGCTTGTGGGCGGGTTTGTCGGGGTACTGTGCCAGTCAGTTCGCCCTTCGCCCTAGAGATGGGGTCCCGACATATATAAACCGTCTATAATACCCTGTTAAGCCTAGAAAGCTGCCAATTTCAATCATCGTTCTAGGTTGCTTCCAATTCATAATGGACTCAACTTTAGGTGGGTCAATTGATAATCTTTCTGTTGACACTACATGTCCCAAAAATTTAACCTTCCTCATCTAGAATTCATACTTGTTAAGATGCTTGAAGTACAATTCTTAAAGGATTTGAATTTCCTCTTCCATCTTCAAGTAGATGAAAATGTCATCCACAAACACAACAACAAATTTGTCTAAATAGGGTTTGAATACTCTATTCATCATGTCCATAAAGGCAGTTGGGGCATTAGTTAGCCCAAATGGCATGATTGTGGACTCAAAGTGGTCATAATGAGTCCTAAAGGCAATATTTGGGATGTTTGTCTCCCTAATTGTTAACTGTTGATATCCTGACCTAAGATCAATTTTTGTAAATTAAATGTTCCCTTGAGTTGATCGAATAGATCATGAATTCTTGGTAGTGGGTATCTATTCTTAATTTTTGCTTGATTTAATGTTCTGTAATCTACACATAGTTTCAAAAAGTCATCCTTCTTTTTAACAAATAGAATTGGTGCTCCCAAGGCGATTCGCTAGGACAAATGAATCCATTTTCCCTTAATTTGTCTAATTGTGTCTTTAGTTCGATTAGTTTTGCTAGTGCCATTCGATATGGGAAAATAGTTATAAGGTCAATTCCTGGGTGTAATTCGATTTTGAATTATGTATCTCTATGTGGTGGCAATCCAGTTAGATCATCAAGAAAGACCTACTTGTACTCCCTAACAATTGAAATATCTTCAATAGTACCTCGTGGTGTCTGAGTCTCCTTATCAATGTATGTTGTTTTATAATTTATTATTAATATTATTATTTTAATTATTTTATTCATACTACTACTACTACTACTACTGCTATTATTATTATTTATTTCTATCAAAATTTGTAAAAATTGTGTAGCTGTTACAATCTTTCAACACCATTCAAGCAAGGTGAACCTAGCATAGTATACTATAGGATAATACCACATTATTTTAGGAATTTAGCGAATGGTCCTAGACATTGTTCACCTAATTCATCATACCTACCTTAGTATTAGTATTCACCACCATAGTTTGATCTAATCTTTTGTTAAGTTAGTTCTCAAATTTAGTCCTATAATTTTTTTTAACAAGTCTAAGGAATGTGACTTATCATGAATGAAATAGAGATAGTCATGTTTGTTAGAAATCTGATAATCTAAAATATCAAATAACAGATGACAATGAATACAAATTAATAATAATAATAATAAGCAAAGAAAATTAAATCAGAATCGGAACAGAAGCTTGCAAATTTTGCAATGTCCTAAGATAGAAATTAACCCATTCACATGTGCTTGGAGACTATGAGATCTGTCTCTAAGGATACGACTGTTCTTCAAATCAAAATTGTTCAAAATTGTCCAAAAACTGTCTTCAAATAGTTAATAGCAATTAGAAATAAAAAAATTAGTTTAATTAAAAACAATTCACATATATATATATATATATATATATATATATATATATTATCTACAGGCATGGGCCCATCTTTCAGCTGATTAATCTTATTTCTTCTATCCAAGTAAACTTCTCTTTAGTTTTCTTTTATTTTAGATACTATTTATCTATTTTTCCTATGTGGGACTATTCATTGTTCAAATTTAAACACATTTTCTAACAATACTCCACATTTGAATAGGAAATAAAAAAGATAATAAATAAGTAAACAAAAGAAAAATGAATCAATTCCATAAACATTAGAATATATTATACATCAGGTCAAGTGTCGTACAGACTTGAACTTACCTTATTGACATCACATCGGATTTACTTGGTAACGCAATAGATATGTTTGATCTTGAACTGTTTACCTTTGAAGTAAACCAAAACAATACAATTCAAATATAATATATCTCTTATTATTCCAATTTATATGATTTTGTTCATTTTGGTCCTGCACAAATCCCAGGTTCAAGATAGCTTTAGAGAACTAAGCCATTTTTATTTACATGAATGCGACCCCACATTTATTATCATATAGTCGACATTAATTTTTCTTGTATTAAAGTCATTAAATGTTTTTAGCATAACCTATCCATCGTACACCACACACTAGTTGTGGAATGAGTCATAACATGTGTTTAACTTATTAAGTTTCACTAAATTAATTTGCCTATTGAACCTATACCATGGGATCTCCAATCAAATAGGTTAGGTTTCCGCCCAATGTAACTCATTGTATTTGCTTTAAACCCATTCCAATAGATGTGAACTTAGTCTGCAAGGAAATTATTCCACTAGAGAGCAATTGTTTAATTGTACTATATTTGCGCCTAATATGCCTTGATTTGCCATTATATACATTACTTTTGGCTCTTGTTTGAGTTGTCATACTATCACAATGTATGCAAATTGTCATTACAAGTTTAGGCCACATTGGAATATCTTCTAAGAAATTTCTTAGCCATTCTACTTCTTCAGTAGCTTTATCTAGTGTAATAAACTCTTGCTCCATTGTTGAGCAAGCTATACAAGTTTGCTCAGTAGCTTTATCTAGTGCAATAAACTCTTGTTCCACCTAATGTAAAAACATATTTACCAGTGGATTTGGTTTCTGTGTTATCAGAAATCCAATTTGCATTGCTATATCCATCTAAAATAGGTGGATATCTTGTATAGTGCAATCTGTAATCTAAAGAACACTTTAAATATCTTAACACCCTGATCAAAGCTTCCCAATGATCAAGTCCTAGACTACTAGTATATCTATTTAATCGATTTACTGAATAAGCAATAGTAGATCTAGTAGAATTCATTAAATACATAAAACTTCCAATCACTTAAGAATATTCCAATTGAAAAATTGCATCTCTTGTATTTTTCTTTAATTTACAATTTGCATCAAACGAAGTTACGACAGTTTTACAATCATATTGATTAAACCTTTCAATATTTTCTCTACACAGTGTGATTGAGACAGTATGTATCCATTTGTATTTCGTTTGATTTGAGTCCCAAGGATGACATCAGCTCTACCTAAGTCTTTCATATCAAAATTTGATTGTAACATTTTTTTGTAGAGTTTATAGCATCTTTATTAGTTCCAATTATTAACATGTCATCAACATATAAACATAGTAACACAAAATAAATTTTCATGTGTTTTATGTAGACACATTTATCACATTCATTAATTTTGAATCTATGTGTTAACATTACATGGTCAAATTTTTCACACCATTGCTTGATGCTTGTTTAAGTCCATATAAAGACTTAATAAGTCTACAAATTGTATTTTTTTTTTAACCTTTAACAACAAATCCTTCTGGTTGTTCCATATATATTTTTTCACTTAATTCTCCATATAAAAATGTTGTTTTTACATCCATTTGATGTATATCCATATCGTATAAAGTGGCAATAGAAATTAACATACTAATTGATGTAATCCTAGAAACTGGAGAATATGTATCGAAATAATCCAACCCTTCTTTTTGTCGATATCCTTTGGCTACCAAACGTGCCTTATAACCAATTGGCTTGATTCTAGGAGGTAAATCAACCAATTCTTATGTATGATTATATAAAATGAATTGTACTTCATTGTCAATAGCTTCCTTCTAGAAAGGAGACTCTGGTGAAGAAATAGCTTCCTTTTATGTTTGTGGTTCATTTTTGGTAAAGAAACTTATAAATTCTAGGCCGAAATTCTTTGGAAATTTTATCTTCTTTCCTTTTCTAAGTTCCTTATTTGTTTTTGAACCTCCCCTGAATTAGAAGATTCTTGATTCTCTTTTTGAACCTTTGAATCAAATGATTCTTTTAGACTTTCTTCATAAGTCTGTTTTCTTGAAGAACTAGTTTTTCGTTCTTTATAAGGAAATATTCCTTCAAAAAATTCAACATCAACAGACTCAATAATAGTATTTTCATGAATATTAGTAATATCAAATCTAAACATCAAAAATCTATATGTAACACTAATTTTAGCAAAGCTTATAAACACACGGTCAATGGTCTTTGGCCCAAATTTGGTCCTTTTTGGTAGAGGCACTTGTACTTTGGCTAGACAATCCCACACTTTCAAAGTTTTATAAGTGGGTTTTCTATTTCCCCACACTTCAAAAGGGAACTTCTTAGTTCTCTTAAAAGGAATTCTATTTAATATATAATTAGCAGTAAGTAATGTTTCACCTCATAAATTATGTGGTAATCTAGAGCTATTTAACATAAAATTAATCATATTTTTTAAAGTTCTATTTTTCCTTTTTGCTACACCATTTTGTTGAGGTGTATAAGGGGTCGTAGTTTGATGTATAATCCTATGTGTAGCACAAAATTCAAAAAATAAAGTAGAATCATATTTGCCACCTCATATTAACCTAAGAATCATATTCTTGCCTAATTGATTTTCTACTTCAGCCTTGTATTGTTTAAACAATTCTAATGCCTCATCGTTATTTTTAATAGACATAACAATATTTACTATTATCATCAATAAAAGTTATATAATAATGTTTTTACCTCTAGTGGGTGTTGATTTAAAGTCACATAAATCACTATATATTAAACCAAACAATTCATTTGATCTTTCTTGTATAGACTTAAATTGTTTCCTAACAAATTTAGATTCTGTACATATTTCACATTTGTGCTTTACATCTACATTAAACTTTGGTAACAATTCTAAATTAATCATCCTATATATAGATCCAAAATTTATATGTCCTAATCTAGCAGGTCATAAATCATAAGAGTCAACAATATAAACAGAAGCCTTATTCTTCTTATTATTATTGATTACCATAACATTTAATTAAAATAAACCATCAGCTAAGTACCCTTTCCCTACATACATGCCACCCTTAATGAACAAAAATTTATCTGTTTCAAATACAAGTTTAAACCCTTTCTTACTTAGTAAAAGGCCAGAAACTAGATTTTTCCTAATGTCGGGTACATGTAACACATCAACTAATTTTATGAATTTTCCATAAGTGAATTTTGGCATGACTTTTCCTTTCCATTGAACCACTGAACAAGTGGAATTTCTCATATACAACATCTCATCACCATCAGTTGGACTGTATTCACAAAATATATTTTTGTTACTACAAATATGCCTTATAGCACCAGTATCTATCCACCAGCCCTTAAGATTAGAAACCACGTTAATTTCAGACATAACAGCAACAAGATTTTCATCAATATTAGCAAAATTTGCTTGATTATTGTTTTGTCCAGAATTTTGATCCTTCTTATAGCGACAATATTGTACCCTATGCCCAAGTTTTCCACACACCCAACAACTTTCCTTGATTCTTTTGAAGTTATTCCCTTTTGGTGCAAACTGATTTCCTTGTTTCCTTCCTTCTTTCTTAATTTTCTTTTTCTGAAACTTATTCTTAGTTGATTGCTCTTCAACCACGTTTTGCTTTTGCTTCAACTACAGGAACTTCAGTTTTGTCTCCTTTTCTGTGATCTTCTTCAACTTGAAGCCTCAAAATCAAATCTTCAATAGACATCTCTCTGCGTTTATGCTTGAGATATACCTTAAAATCCTTCCAAGATGGCGACAGTTTCTTTATAATGGCACCAGTTTAAAAATGTTCATTCACTATGCATCCTTCTGCATACAATTCATAAATCAGTATTTGAAGTTTTTCCACTTATTTGATGACAGATTTAGAATCAGCCATTGTATGCTTGAGAAATTTTCCAATTACAAACTTTTTTGCTCCAGCATCTTTAGTTTTGTATTTCTTCTCAAGCAAATCTCAAACATCCTTTGCAGTCTTACATCCTGAATAGACATCTTAGAGAGTATCATCCAGTCTATTCAGAATGTAATTATTGCACAAAAAATCATATTATTTCCAGGCTTCAATAGTCATAAAGGTCTCTTTTTACACTGGATCATCATATGTTTTTAGAACTTCTTCTCTGATTATATTTGCCACATTCATAGTAGTTAGCTAAAAAATCATTTTCTGTTGCCATCTTTTGAAATCTAGACCCTTGAACTTTCCGGGTCTCTCGTCCTTTGGGGTGGTAGTGCTAGTGGCGGTTTGAGAAGCCATAGTTACAGAATCTGTCAACCAAATGCAATGGCTCATCAACACTTAAAATGTATATCAAAAACTAACTGAATATAAACTACATAAAACTATTAGCGAATCAATTTCTGTCTTAGATTTTTAGAAATCTGATAATCTAAAGTATCAAATAACAGAGGACAATGAATGCAAATTAATAATAATAATAAGCATAGGAAATTAAATTAGAATCGGAATAGAAGCTTGCAAATTTTGCAATGTCCTAAAATAGAAATTGACCCCTTCATGCGTGCTTGAAGACTACAGGATCTAACTCCCAGGATACGACTGTTCTTTAAATCAAAATTGTTCAAAACTATCTAAAAATTGTCTTTAGACAGTTTATAGCAGTTAGAAATTAAAAAATTAGTTTAATTCGAAATTAAAAAAAATGTGTTGAATAAGATTCATATATATAATTATATTTTAATTTTTCATAGACATGGGCCATCTTTGGGCCTACTAATCTTATTTCTTTTATCCAAGTAAACTTCTCTTTAGTTTCCTTTCATTTTGAATACTATTTATCTATGTTTCCTATGTGAGACTATTTATCGTTCCTATTCAAACACATTTTCTAAAAATGTCATCACAAATTGTCTATGAACATAATAAAATATCATTGACCATTCCTAAAAGTTAAAGGGAATAAACCACAAATATATATATATATATATATATATATATATATATATATATATATATGAGTTCTAAAACATTTGAAGTCTTGTTGGCATGTAACCTCTTAACATTTGTCTGTTTTTCTTTTATATTGTGAATACACTATCATCAAAAGTTGTAAACTTAAGAGAATCGAGAATTTCATCCAACACAAATCTCTCAACTCCTTTTGGAGATATGTCATAATCCCTAATGCCATAATGAATAAGATTTCTCTTAAGTTAATTTGCATTTTAGCCTTCATTAAAACAAGCAACTATGTTAAGCAAATATAGATTTTCATAACCTGATAGGACCGATCAAATATGAATTATAGAAAAGATTAAATATTTTATTTCCAAATGAACAAAAATATCTAAATTTGTCCAAAATAAAGACTTAAATCAAATTTTGTCTAAATAATAATTCAATAAAAGTCTTTTTTCAAATTAAAATAAAAATTAGTCCTACAAAATAATCTAAAAGTTCATTTGCCCCTACTTCCACCGATTTGTCATCATCAAACATAGTTGTATCTTTCACCATTATTAGGTTTCCAACAATTCAAGCAGCCTTTTTCTTGCACAGCAAATGTGATATTTGGTATAGTTTTGTTTTCTATGCCTATAACTCTACAAATATATATATTCCTTTCATTCCATTTGTTCCTTTGTTGTTCTTTTAAAGTGCCACATCAACAACATCCTTAGCCTTCTTTCTTTTCTTGATCTTTTTGTCCTTCAAGGTAGTAGCTAGGTGTATACTTTCTGTCTTGTCAAGCTTTAACCTTTCATCTTCTTGGACACGATGTAAAATAAGTTCATCAGAAGACCAAGAGTCATTTTCATAATCATAACTAGCTTTAAAATGATTAAACTATATTAGAAGAGGTGTCAAAACTAAATGTACTAACAAGTCCTCCGTGAGTGTTTTAAGCTTGGAAGCAATATGAGACATTTTCATAACTAAATGCACTAACAAGACCTCCTTAATGTTTCTTTTTGCCCCTTATATTACATTGAGATGAGGCTTGCTAAAAGTATACTAATTTCAAACTTTTCATATATGAAAAACCTCTTCTCAAGGCCTACTAGAAAACCTTTAGTCGTAGTAATTTCATCATACATAGTGACTTGAACAGCTTTAGAAATAACATATTTCATGACCATTATACTTATGCAATTTGATGGCTCCTACCTTTTCATCCCTCTTCTCATTGTAAGTACTCTTATTAGTAAGAGAACCAGGTCGATTAATGAAGATCTACTGTTGGATGCCTCTTTTGAAGCAATTGGAGGGTGTTTCTGATCAAAGCAGGTATAATTACTCTGCTCTAGTCTTTATGTAAGTTGGGAGATGTCATTGTTCATTTCAGTACACATACGTAGTTTACTGTTCATATATACGGTATTGTTCACTGTTACTATTTGGCACTGTTCATATATACGGTACTGTTCATGGACATCGATTAAATCACATTTTTGAAACGTAGATCCTGAAGACTGTTGGTCAAAGCCTCAAAACAAGTTGAGATAATACTACAAGGATTCAGAGAAATACTACTGAGGTGGAAGTGATTACTCTACTCTCTAGTATTATTTGAATTTTAATGCTGAATATGTGATGTTTGTATTGTTTGAATATCTAGAATTATGCATGGTTATTGATTTAATGATGTGTGAAAGATTTTTCTTTATTTTTAATTTATTTATGACCGAGAGAGTATGCTCTATAGTTGCGTCTTGTACGATCTTCTACATCAGAAATCGACAGTCATTGTTTTTATTTTATGAAAAATTGATTTATGATGTCATACTGATGTAATGTTTAAATATTGATGAAATATTTATTTTATTATGCTCTGTTCACAAAAAGAAGATTAAATAAAGATTTTAACCACGTATCGGCGTGGGGACGAATGTCTTCATGTGTGTTCCATGTAGAATTAGAACTGATTGTCATGATTGACACCTGAATGAACTGGGTTTCAGAAATGATCCCAGAGAAGGGATTTGAGTTTCAGAATTGATCTCTCTCCCAAGATCTGGAACACAGAGGTTAACTCCTTTCGGTCTAATTGACAACTGTCAATAAATAAATGTTTGAAACGCCTAATGGATTATAAGTGTTTGCATGTTTAGTGTTTGGTTTAAATAATGTTATGGATGTACTGTGTATGATCCACTGAGTTCTTGAGCTCACCCAATCATTTTTTTCAGGTAATTATTGAAGACATCGCCTCAGCACATCAATGTATATTAATAACAGTGTGTCTCACAGTATAAGGATAGTAGAAAATAAAATGTATTGTAGGGCTTGTATATATTTGATCATGTTAAATGTTGATAGTATTTGTATTATCAAAAGATGTTTATGGAGCCCACAAAATTATTCATAACTCTGATAATGAAGCAATGTTTTCAGTCATTTTGAAATACTAAGATTATTGTGTCTCTGCTATATTTGTACTATGGGATATGATCTGATGAAACTAACAGATAAATGATGAAAAGAAAAAGTAATATCCCCAGTTCTCAGATAGAAAGCAGGACTGACTGCACTCGGAAGAAATGACGTCTCAATCTACGAGCCCACCACGTCACCTATGACGTATGTGATAGATATCGGGAGTTGTGGGTGTTACAACTCGATATCCACGTGAGCCTAGTAAGTAGCAAAAAGATATATCTACTTAAGTCTAGCATTCTACATGCAATGCAACTGTAATGACCCATATTTGTGAATATGTATTTTCATATATTTTTCTAAAAATTTTAATAAAAATACATGAATTATTCTCCATTTTTTCTAATTTTGAATAACTTATTAAAGACAAATAAGAATAATGGGAAAAAATACAAATTTGAGGAGAAAATATGTGGAATCATAAGAAAAATGTGATTTCTTGAAATAAATAATTTTTGAAATTGATTATTGAATTTTTCAAATAATTATGAAATTTTTACAGAAATTAATGGAATTTTCGATAGAAAAATGTAATTGTTTATGGATTATTCAATTTTTTAGGAAAAATAATTGTATAAATAACGAAAATGGTGTGTAATTGGAGATTTTGATGAGAAATGAGGATTAAATGATTTTTGATAATTTTAGAAAAAAATACGAAATTTTGATATAATATATATATGTCAATATACAAAAAAAGAGATGGAATGGGTAAGAAAGAGAGGGAAAAATTTTTTTTAAAAAAAGCTCCTAGGTAGCCAGGCGTTGGGCTTGGCTGCCTAGGCCCAAGACAAAAATGGGGCACGGGTTGGGCGCGCGTAGGCCTAGCGCGCGCCAGCCCGTGCGCCCATGCGTGCCTGCAGACCAGGCCGCGCGTGGGTCGACTCACCCCACTCGGCCCATGCGCGGTTGGCCCCCTTTCCCTCCCCCTTCTTCCTTATCTTCTCCTCCTTTCTTCCTCTCCAGTTTTCCAGCCGAGCAGCAGCAGAAAATGGTAGAAAAACCACCATTGTTCCCATAGTTTTTGCCCCTTGTTTTGACCTCTGATGCAAACACCAATGAACCTCTGAATTCTTAGTATGTGGGGCACTAATACAAGCAAGAAAAGAGGACCACGAGCTGCTGAAAGGGCTACAAAATCTCCTTCAAACCACTCACACGCACTATTGCTGCAAAAATTTTCAACTTGAGCAAGCCATCTTCTACCTCTCATATCTTCCTCATCCGAGCTCCGTTTTGAGTGATCTTGGAGTCTTCGAAAAGCTCTTGATACCCTCTTGAAGGAGGTGTAAGCCTTTGATTGAAAACACAGGCCGTTTGAGCAGAAACGGCTGCAAAATTTGTTATTTGTCACTACAAAAACCCAAAAATGTGTGTTGTCCGAGTTTTGCAAGACTGATTTCTCGGTCATCCGAAGTCCAATATTAAGGTACTGTAGCTCGTTTTAAAGCTTATAATGTCTACTTCAACTTTCATTTTATGAGAAGTAGCAACTGACCTCTTGAAACATGTTGAAAATGGCGTCGAAGAGTGGCCCTCTATTTCTTTTATTTCTACTTGAGATCGGTCACATTTTTTATGTCTGAAATAGTTTAATGGTCAAACTGTACTTTTGGGACATGGTAATATGTAATATTTTGTTGTTTTTATACCTTATAGTGTGAATGTTTAAATTACTCTGATGTCGTTTGCCGTAGAAATTGGAATGCAAGATATTAATAGTAATTGGGCGAACTCGACTCGATGAGTGAGTTTGTTAAGTCATTGTGCCAGTTGAGCCATCCTTCGGCCTAGGGAAGGGGTCCCAACAGACTTGGTATCAGAGCCAAGGTTTCAAAAACTAAAGAACACTGATAAGTGAAGGGCTTAGGTGACATCAGAGTGAATGCGAAAATAAACAAAACCCCAAACTTAAGGGAAAAAGGGAAAACTATCAACTATAAAATGTATTTTAAACATAACATACGATAGTACTAAGTGTTTAGAGTCAGGTCTATTTTGAATAAATGAATAACCAACAATTCAATTCAAATGCAAATAAAAGATGTCGCGAAAGTGGGGTGGAGCCAGGAGAGGCAGACCACCGACTAGGCTTAGGGAGCCGACACCCCCACCACCACCACCTGCAATTCAGCCTGAGATGGACCCTATACAGAGGCTCGAGGCTGTGATTAGGGCCTTTGGCCTAGACAGCCTTACTGAGGGAGAGACTTGATAGGTTGGAGGCTGAGAGGCAGAAGGATGAATCATCCACGTCGATAGGACCTTCTGTCTCTATTGCACCCGTGGCGACAATCACTCCCACTATGGTGTCGCCATCGCCTACTCCGTTAGCACCACCAGCTTCAGAGCCACCAGTTCAGGCAGCAGTGGCACCAGTTGCCCCTACTAAGAATAGGCAGGGAGATGAAAGAACCCACACTCAGCTCCTCAAGAGTTTCATGGACTTACGCCCCACGACATTCACAGGAGGTATTAGCATGGAGGCAGCAGAGCATTAGTTGCTGAATTTAGAGAAGAACGCTGAGACCCTGTGATTATTCGAGACAGATCAAGTTCTATTCTCAGCGCATATGATGGAGGGTGAGGCTGCCAAGTGGTGGCGATCTACAAGGCGCATAGAAGGCCAGATCACATCTTGGGCTAGATTTAGAGAGCTGTTTTTGGGGGCTTACATTCCGGAGGCTGAGCAAGAATGTAAGAAGATAGAGTTTCTGAGTTTACGCTAAGGGACCATGACAGTGAGAGAATATACCCATCGGTTCCTGCAGTTAGAAGCGTGTGCATCTTGGACAGTATCTGAGCCGAGAGAGAGGGTTGGATTTTATCGATGAAGATTGACCATCGCTATCAGACAGGCGACTACCAAATCGAGGGCCCAAACCTTAGAGGAGATTCAGAGGGAGGCTAAGCAGTATGAGATGGACGAGTTGGATGGGCGTCCTGAGATCTCCATTGTACCGAGTAGCACTCAGCAAACACAGTCACAGACTTAGCCACCATATAGAGGCGGATCTGGAGGATTTAGGGGTCGTGGTCGTTACTAGAGACACAAGAAGAAGAAGCATTCTGAGAGCACCGCCCCTGGACAGGCTGCTACGACAGCTGTTGCACTTGCGGCCACTCCTATTGTAACACCCTACCTCCCAAGTCCTATCTTTCACGTCATCTGACGGTTCAATTCTCTTTGAAAAAAAATCTTAGGATGCCTAGGAGACGGGCCCGTGCTACATTTTCTTCTTCTTGGACCCAAATCCATTAGGGTTCCTGTGTACATTAGTCCATGTACAAAATGACATCATGGTAAATAAAATTCTTCATTTATTCATTCAAAAATTTCGAGTACAATAATCCGTGACAGCGAAAAATAAATTCAAAGCTGAAATACATGATTTAGCTTTAGCCAATGCGCCCTACATTGAAATAAATAAAACTTTCGATAGATAAATCTCCTCGTAAGCTGATTAATTCCCTATGATGTGAAAAATAGGAGGGGGTGAGCTAAAAAGCCTAGTGAATTATTCCATCTATTTAATCCATTATTTCAACCAGACAATGCAAGCATATCAAACACTTTCAAAGATTAATTCGATCCAACCAATATATTATTTCAGTCGTAATTTAGACCGAACGGGAATAACTTCTGTGCTCCAGATCTAGCGAGAGAGATCAATTCTGAAACTCAAACTCATCTCTAGTGGGATCATTCTTGAAACCCGTTCCATTCTGGTGTCAGTATTAACAGCTAGTTCCAATTCTACATAGAACACAAAAAGTCCCTCGTACCGGTACGTGGTTGAAATCTCATTTAATCTGATTTTTGTGTGCAAGAGTGTAGCAAATAAATATTTCAATAGTAATTAAACATACTAACAGTATAAAATGATAAATCAACAGAAGCACAGATTTCGATTTCTGATGTAGAAGATCGTACGAGACGCAACTACAGAGCATACTCCCTCAAACAGGAAAAATGACTTTCGATTTCTGATGTAGAAGATCATACAAGACGCAACTACAGAGGATACTTTCTTGGTCATGCAACATGATAATTGAATGACATAAATGCAAAGAATAAAAATAAAAACAAACAAAATCAAACTAATCAAACAAGCAAGCATTATCTAAGTCAAAATAATAAATTAAAAGAAAGGAAAGAAACTCACCTCAAGATCACTTCCTAATTCTTTGTAGCACTTCGTTGTTACAACTTCGCGAACTATTTAGAATAGCTCAAGCAAAGAAGAACTAGAACTAAGGTTGTCAAGAAGGAAGCAAAGAGAGAAAGCAAGAGAGATTTTTAACTCTTGTCTTTAGGATGAATGAAATGGGTGGAGTGGGGGGGTTTATATAGGGCCCTCTTTCAAATAGTGTCTCTATCTTTCTAATGTAGGATTATCACTTCCTACATATGCATACTTTAACATCTCACCAAATGAGATATGTCATTCATGAATGCATTTCTTTTACACATATATTTCTCTATGTATATTACTACCATACTAAACGAAATATTATTTTCATTAGTGCATCTAATTAATACTTTATACACATTTTTTTCTATATTAATATCATACTAAAAATATTATTTTCTTATTCAAATAGAGAAGCGTATATTTATCCAACAATTCTATATATCTAATATTAATCATTTCATTTCCCTTTATACTTCTATACTAACTAATTAATTGCATATCAATGACAAATATATATGTGTGTGTATGTGCTAATAAAATGTGTTTTAAACTCAAATTTTGGTTATTACGTCACTAAATTTTTAGGTATTACAACTATTTAGTCACAACCACTGACAGAGCAGCATAGTACATTTTATGGGGCCTGAAGTAGAGGCCGAGGTCGAGGCCGCGAGTAGAGCCAGGGTTACCAGGGGGGACAGAGGCCACCCCTTACATGTTTCCAGTGTGGACAGGTTGGACACAAGAAGGTTGAGTGCCCAACTCTTACGGAAAGTCCCAGTTCTTTCACTCCTGCCTTTAGAGACAGAGCACAGGTTGTCACACAGCCTAATCCCGATTCGATGATGACCTTGGTGGAAGGTACCGTTTTACTTCATGATACATCTATATATGTGTTAATTGATGCTGGTTCTACCCTATCTTTCATTTCTGGATGTGTCGTGGATAGATTAGGGCTTAAACAAATTAGGTCTCCCACTTATTTGATATTGAGTACTACTGCTAGGGAGCGCATCTACCCCAACATGATCTGTGAGGGGTGGGTACTTAGATTGGGAGACTTTGAGACTATTGTGGACCTCTGAGTGTTAGAGTTTATCGAGTTCGATGCCATACTCAGGATGGATTGGTTGGCTGCATACCACGCACATGTCGACTGCTTCGCCAAGAGGGTCGTATTCCAGATCTCAAGGTGATCCATTGTTGTCTTCCATGGTAGAGCCTCCGATAGGCAGAGCACCAATGGCAGATTGGTTACACAGCGTGACATGGACATTCTAGTCGATTTGACCACCATAGATGAGGGACCTTCACGGTCGAGTATTGATGAGATTCCAGTCACCAGAGACTTCCTAGACGTGTTCCAGGAGGATCTACCCGGCTTCCCCCTAAGTAGGAGATCGACTTCATCATCGAGGTCATTCCAAGGACACGACCAGTGTCTATTCCTCTTTACCGCATGGCGTCGAAAGAATTACAAGAGCTGAAGGTTCAGCTAGAGGAGTTATTGGGTAAAGGTTTCATTACCCTTAGTGTGTCACCTTGGGGCGCTCTAGTATTGTTTGTAAAGAAGAAGAACAGTTGAACAAAGTGACGATCAAGAATAAGTATCCTCTTCCATGTATCAACAACTTGTTTGATCAACTTAGGGGTGCCAAGGTGTTTTCGAAGATTGATTTGAGATCAAGATACCATCAGCTGAGGGTCAGGGAAGAGGATGTGTAGAAAACAACATTCCGCACCCAATATGGGCACTACGAGTTCTTAATAATGTCGTTCGGCGTGACGAATGCCCCTGCTATGTTTATGGACCTCATGTAGAGAGTGTTTCAGCCATACCTTGATGCCTTTGTGACTATCTTCATTGATGATATTTTGATTTATTCGAGGTCTTGAGAGGAGCATGCTGAATATTTGAGGATCGCATTGCAGATTTTGAGGGAGCATAGGTTGTATGCCAAGTTCAACAAGTGCAAGTTTTGGTTGTCAGAGGTTCAATTTTTAGGTCATGTGGTTAGAGCTGAGGGTATTTCTGTTGATTCAGCTAAGGTTGACTGAGACCTACGACGGTGACTGAGATCCGCAGCTTCTTAGGTTTAGCAGGCTATTACTACCGTTTCGTCAAGAACTTCTCGAAGATTGCTGTGCCGATAACGAAGCAAACCAAGAAGGATACTCCATTTATATGGGATGATGGGTGTGAGAATGCCTTCCTTGAGCTTAAGCAAAAACTGACATCTGATCCAGTGCTAGTGTTGCCAAAACCCGACTAAGAGCTGACTATATACACTGATGCATCACAGATAGGCCTTGGCTGCGTGCTGATGCAGGATGACAGGGTTGTCGCTTTTGCCTCACGACAGTTGAAAGTTCATGAGAGGAATTACCCCGTATATGACTTAGAGCTGGTAGTATTAGTGTTCGCACTGAAGATATGGCGACATTACCTCTATGGAGAGCGTTTCACACTCTATTAAGATCACAAGAGCCTCATGTATCTGTTCTCATAGAAGGATCTGAACATGAGACAGAGGCGATGGATGGAGCTATTGAAGGACTATGACTTTACTATCGAGTACCACCCGGGAAGGCTAACATAGTGGCTGACGCTTTGAGTCGAAAACAGGTTGAGACTACCTACATGGCTAGACACATGTCGTATGAGTGGAGGATGATTGACTTTGCCACAATTATGAGTATCTGCGAGTCATCCTCTGAGGCCAAAGTTAGTGCACTAATTACAGCCTAGCCGATTTAGGTTTAGGAGATCACGGAAGGACAGCCTCGTGATGTGACCTATGATATGTTCAGGGCTTGGGCGGATGACGTTTCTCATGGAGAGTGGTTACTTGATTCACAAGGTGCAGATGACGCTTCTCATAGAGAGTGGTCACTTGATTTACAAGGTGCACTGAGGTTCATAGAACGACTATGGGTACTAAACGATGCTGGCCTGAGACGTAGTGTACTCGAGGAACTACACTGTTTGAGATACACTGTTCATCCGGGTGCCAATAAGATGTATCAAGATGCTAAACACACATATTAATGGCCTAAGATGAAGTGGGACATAGCAGTCTTCGTCCAGCGATGTGATACGTGCTAATAGGTCAAGGCTAAGCACCAAAGACCCGGTAGAACCTTACAGCCCCTATCTATACCGGAGTGGAAGTGAAAACACATAACCATGGACTTCGTTACAGGACTGCCCCCTACACAGAAGAGACATGACGTAGTTTGGGTAGTTGTGGATCGTTTGACGAAGTCAGCCCACTTTCTTGCTATGAGTACTAAGGATTTAGCAGAACGGTTGAGCCACCTTTACATTAGAGAGATTATGAGGTTACATGGGGTTCCTTTGTCCATTGTATCTGACAGAGATGCTAGGTTCACGTCCCAATTTTGGCAGGCATTGCAGACTCAGTTGGGGACAAAGGTGAACCTTAGCACAGCATTCCATTCGCAGATTGATGGCCAGTCTGAGCGAGTGATCCAGATTTTTGAGGATATGATACGCTCCCGTGTTATAGATTTTAGTGGTAGTTGGGAAGATCACTTGGCCTTATGCGAGTTTGCTTATAATAATAGCTACCAGTCGAGCATCGAGATGGCACCATTTGAGGCGTTGTATGGTCGACCATGTACATCCCCTACTTATTAGGCCGAGACAGGTGACGGAGCAGTCTTGGGCCCCGCCTTCATACAGGAGCAGAATGAGAAGATACTGAGGATCAGATAGAATTTGAAGGCTGCTCAGGACTGACAAAAAAGTTATATTGACAATCGAAGAAGGGTCCTTGAGTTTGAGGTCGATAACAATGTCCTCCTCTATATTTGCCCTCGGAAGGGGGAGACACGCTTCGGGATTTCAAGGAAGCTCGCACCGAGATATATTGGGTCTTTTAAGATCCTTGAGAAGATAGGCTCTGTTGCTTACTGGCTAGCCTTACCGCCACAACTATCAGGGGTTCATAACGTGTTTCACATTTCGATGTTGAAGAAGTATCACCCCGATCCCTTGCACGTTATTGATTGAAGGCATATTGAGTTGTGAGAGGACTATTCATACAATGAGATGCCTACGGCTATCATCAATCGAGCTGTGAGGAAGTTGCGCAACAAGGAAATACCTATGGTACGAGTGCGCTGGCAGTTCCATGGTGCTGAACAGGATACATGGGAGAGTAAAGACTTCATGATCCGACACTATCCTGAGTTGATGCGTGTCACTCCTTGACTTGTGTTATCATCATTATTATAAATTTCGAGGACGAAATTTTCTATAAGGGGGGAAGACTATAACGACCCGTATTTGTAAATATGTATTTTCGTATATTTTTCTAAAAATTTTAATAGAAATATATGAATTATTCTCAATTTTTCCTAATTTTGAATTACTTATTGAAGAAAATAAGAATAATGACGAAAAATGCAAATTTAAGGAGAAAATATGTAGAATCATAAGAAAAATGTGATTTCTTGAGAGAAATAATTTTTTAATTTATTATTAAATTTTTGGAATAATGATAAAATTTTTAGAGAAATTAATGAAATTTTTGGTAGAAAAATGTAATTTTTGATGGATTATTCAATTTTTAGGAAAAATAATTGTATAAATAAGGAAAATAGTGTGTAATTGGAGATTTTGATGAGAAATGAGGATTAAATGATTTTTGATAATTTTAGAAAAAATATGAAAATTTGACATATATATATATATATATATATATATATGTCAATATACAAAAAAAAGAGATGGAATGGGCAAGAGAGAGAGGGAAACAAAATTTAAAAAAAAAAAAAAGCTCCTGGGTAGGCCTGGTTGCCCAGGCCCAAGACAAAAATGGGGCACGGGCTGGGCGTGCGCGGGCCTGGCGCGTGCCAGCCTGTGCACCCGTGGGTGCGGGCGGACCAGGCCGCGCGTGGGCCAGCCCACACACAGCTGGCCCCCTTTCCATCCCCCTTCTTCCTTCTCTTCTCCTCCTTTCTTCCTCTTCGTTTTTCCAGCCGAGCAGCAGCAGAAAATGGCAGAAAAATCACCATTCTTCTCATAGTTTTTGCCCCTTGTTTTGACCTCTGATACAACCACCAACCAACCTCTGAATTCTCAGTATGTTGGGCACTAATACAAGCAAGAAAAGAGGACCACGAGCTGCTAAAAGGGCTGCAAAATCCCCTTCAAACCACTCACACACACCATTGCTGCAAAAATTTCTAGCTTGAGCAAGCCATCTTCTACCTCTCATATCTTCCTCATCCGAGCTCCGTTTTGAGTGATCTTCGAGTCCTCGGAAAGCTCTTAATACCCTCTTCAAGGAAGTGTAAGCCTTTGATCAAAAAACAAGCTGTTTGAGGAGAAACGTTCCTGAAAGTTGCTGTTTGTCACTGCAAAAACCCAAAAATGTGTGTTGTCCGAGTTTTGCAAGACTGATTTCTCGATCATCCGAAGTTCAATATTAAGGTACTATAGCTCGTTTTAAAGCTTATAATGTCTACTTCAATTTCAATTTACGAGAAATAGCAAATGACCTCTTGAAATATGTCAAAAATGGCGTCAAAGAGGAGCTATTTGCGACTGCAGAACCCAAAAAAATCAGATAAACTGTGTTTTGGCCGAGATTGCGAGGCAGTTTCATGGGTCATCCGAACTCTGATCTTGAGGTATTGTGACTCATTTTAAAGATTGTCATGTCTACTTCATTTTCTATTTTATGAAGAATAACAAATGAGCACTCGGAGCATGTCAAAAACGATGACGAACTAAGATACCGGATATGTATGATTTGATACTTAGAAAATTTTGGAAAATCTATCATGATACCATTATTTTATACTTGCTGTTATGAATTTTTTAAAATACTTAGACATGTTCCATTTGCCTGAAATTTGGAAGATACATTCATGAAACAACTGAGAATGTTGTGTAAAAATTTGGTCTCAAATCGATAAGTCTAAAGGGGTTAAATAAGTAGTCTTTTGACTGTCTGTCATTTGCAATCTGGGAAACCAAAGTTTCCTGATATCACCCTTGGAAAACATACTAAACGGGGTCCAAAATTTATGAAATAAAATTCTAGAGACACATTAGGAAGTGTCAATTATAAATGGAACATATCACGCAAATCCGATATACAGATTGGCAGCAGAAAAATTGTGAGTCTTGCTACGTAGTTAGAACAAATAGGACCAGATTTGAGCATCTCTATGATTTGACTCAAAAACTATAGTAAATGAGTTTAGAAAATTTGAAACCAAAATTCTGGGGAACATTTGAATGATATAGATCAAATCTGAAAATTTTCACACAAATCCAATGGTCGGATTGATCACAGAAAATTCAGAAACTTCACTCTATAGATAAGAAGAAAAATCCAGAATTTGGGGCTCCTTTTATTTCAGTTGGAAAACGTATCAAGTTAAACCAAAAAATAGGAAAATAAAATTTTGGTGAATATTTGAACGGTTTAAATCATATATGAAAAGTTTTGTGTAAATCCAACGGTTAGATTGATCGCAAGAAAATTGACAAATTTTCTGCACAAATCAAACTAAAAGGCTTAGAATTGACTAAGTGTTGAAAATTGAGAATTTTGACCCAATTGACTTGATTTTGACCAGATTGACCTAAATTGACCAATTTTGACTAAGTCAATCGAGTTTGACCTAGTTGACCAAGTTTGACTGATTGACCTAGTTTGACCGATTCGAATTCGAATTGACTGAGACTGATTAGGAATAGTAGGATCGAATTAAGTAGTGTTTCATGAGAAACTGAAATTGGGTCTAACATAATACAGTTTTGAGCATAGATTGGGGGATTGGCCGAGTGTCGAGAGGACATCGGCGTGCGATCCCGATGTGAGTAGTTTAATTCAGTTGTTATCTTAATTGTATTCCTTGCATAGAAAATAATTGAAATTGTCATCGATTGAATGGTTTCTCGTGTTGAGCTACAATGATTGATTTTAAATATATATAGTTGTACACTGATAGGGAGACCATAGGCTCGAGGTCTGAGCGTAGGGTCAGGGTACACGATGTGATTAGTTTAGGCTCGAGGTCTGAGCGTCGGGGTTAGGGCATATGATCAGTGCGCCTAGCCTTAGACCCGCTCGAGTACGACACTTGAGGACCAAGCGCAGGGTTAAGATGCTCGATGAATGCACCTAACCCTTGACCCGCTTGAGTGATCGGTACGCCTGACTCTTGACCCACTTAAGCGATAACCATAGGGTTGCACTTGATGATTTTAACCCTAGTCGTGATATAATTTTGAGCTGCATGTATTTAAATTATTTTTCTTCAATTGTTGCACTATTTATAAATGCTTTTATGAAATATTATGATTCTTTAGAAATTGTTTCATTGTTACTATTCATGCATGCATGTACTATTTTTTTTATGTCGGTTAGGTAATATACTAATTTTACTACTCACTGAGCCACGTTGACTTTTAGGCTCACTACTATACTAACATTTTAGGTTCCTTAACAACCGATAGAGGGAAAGGCGTTGTGATAGCCTAGTCCCAGAGTGGTCCTTTATTTCTTTGTTTCTACCTGAGGTCGGTCACATTTTGTATGTTTGAAATGGTTTAATGGTCAAACTGTACTTTTGGGATATGGTAATATATAATATTTTGTTACTTTTGCACCTTATAGTATAAATGTTTAAATTACTCTGATGTCGTTTGCCACGGAAATTGGAATGTAAGGGCTTAACAGTGATTAGGCGAACTCGACTCGATGAGTGAGTTCGTTGAGTCACTATGCCAGTCAGGACGTCTTTCGGCCTAGGAAAGGGATCCCGACAGCAGCAGACAAATCACATTCATTCATAAAAAAAAATACAACAACAAATAGTATGCACAATCATCAACATATAAAAATACAACAACTTAAAATGTCATAAATTATGCTATGAATTATGTCATGTTTCAAGGATCCAGTATCTAAACTTGACGCCCTTCTTTCTTTTTAAGGATCTTTTGGTCATACTATCATTCTGGATGAACATAACCATCGTCAAGCCATACTGCGATACCATCAACAATCGTGGCCCACCGACCAAGTGGTATAGACCGACGAACCAAAAGAGTGTGATATACACCACTCTAAATATATCCATAAAGTGTACCACTGTACCACTCTATCTCGGACTATCACAATCTAATGTCTACACCTCAGAACCTCTCATTATTAGGCCAGGTCAACACATCTGAAGATCTGTCGATCAATCCTACTTTAGAGTTATCACGATCTAATGTCCACACCTCGAAACCTCTCATCATTAGGTCAAGTTAACACATCTGAAGATTCGTACTCGTATCTCAAGACTATCATGATCCAGTGTTCGCACCTCAGAACCTTTTATCTTAAGGCTAGGTCAACACATTTGAAGATTAGTCATATCTCAATGCAATATGCAATGCATATGGCACACAATAATGCAACAACAATAAATAGAATAAAAGGTTAAGTAAATAAATCAAATTATTACTCATAGACTAGATCGATTGCCAATGTTCTCCCGATTGTCAGTTGTGTATCCCAATATCAAGTCAAATACCAAAAGCTCATACTTTTAACACGTGCTTCACTTTTGGTATACACTACATATTCTCTTCCCAAATTGGTTGTAATGTACAATAAATAGAACAAATTAACTATTTCCTATGTTACGCATTTTTTCATGTGAAGTAATTTATAAAACTATATATATATATAATGTTATATTATAACATTACATAATTAATCATGACCTTATGTAATACCCTAGAATTTTGTCAAATAATTTAAAATAAATAAAATAAGTTAATTAATTTCAAAGATTTTAAGAAATTTTTGGGTGCAAATTGTGGGTTGACACATGAAAAATAAAATATGTTAGAGATATAATATAAATTAGGCAAATAAGACCTTAATTTAATAATTAAATAAATATGTCAATTTAGTAGAATTAATTATGAAATTTAAAGAGTTGCTTAATAAATAAATAAATAAAAATAAAGTATATATACACATATAGGCTAATATGTGTATGAATAATGTGTGTGTTAGCACAATAAATGTGAATACGACATATTATAGGAATATGTACATAGAAAAATTTATAGAATTAAATAAAAAATATAGTGTACATGTATTTATAAACAATAAATAAAGCATTATGTAAATATTAGTGTATAATTACATAAATTATTATCTAAAAATAAAAAATAAAATAAATAAAAAATGTAGATTATTTAATTATTGGCATTAAAAATATTAAGAAAATTAAAAAATATCAAATAAATGTAATATTAAATAATTAGAAAGGGAAAAAATATTAGCAAATCATCAAAATAGAAAGGAATATACAAAAAATCAAGTTTTTATTAATTAGGAAGTGTGTAATTGGCAAAATTCGAACAATAACATTATTAGAAAGCAATTTGGTAATTAGAAACTGCATCTAACGGTCCAAAACGAATCTGTAAAATCCAACGAATGAGATTGAAGTCCAAAACGACACCCAGGAGCACCGAATCAATGAGATCCAACGACGCAGAAACGTTCAGGATGATCTAACGGTTTGAATGCATCTCATCTAATCACGAATGACACTGCAATCGAGGTTCATCGTGCGGCTCGGATCGGTGATCAAGATCGGATGTTGTGGTCGATATCCATGCAACGGCAGAGATCAAAGCCGCAGGAATCAATCGCGAACCAAAATTGCGCTCAAGGTTGATCAACGGTCCAAGATTAAGTTTGCTCGATCCAACGGCCCAAATGCATTTCGTTAATCGCTAAACAGATCCGCGTACTGTGCTCGAGGACGATTGGACGGATCTGATTTCATCCCAATTCAAGAGCATACTAGTCCCTCTTGAATCTCTCTAGCCTTCTTCTTGGCAATCCCCTTAGTTCTTGAGTGATCTTGAACTATTCTTAAGTGTTCTTGAGTGTTCTTGAGAGTTCTTGAGTGTTTGAAAGACTTGAAGCAACGGAACTCTGTCGGATTTGAGAGGCGTGCAGAAGAGACGTATTTAAGGTGGAAGTGACTTCTAACTTCTACTTCTTTATTTTAATTTGAATAAGTTTTGAATGTGTGATGATGTTTTGAAGATGATTGATTTAATGTATGCATACTTTATTTATTTGATGTGCCATGAACATACATATTATGCATGTTTAGAAATTAAGAATATTGTATGCCATGAATAAATATTTATCGATTCATGTTTTGGATATGTTGCATCGATGGTTTAATCCGATATTGTGTATTTTATCACTAAAAAAAGATTAAATAATGATTCAATCTATGTACCGGCGCAATGATAGGCGCGGGGACAGACGTCATCGTGCGTGTTCCACCCCCTCCCCCCCCCC
>JAJIYU010003292.1:0-27216 GCA_030144865.1 Tinospora cordifolia | reverse complement strand
TCACTTCCACCTCAGTAGTATTTCTCTGAATCCTTGTAGTATTATCTCAACTTGTTTCGAGTCTTTGACCAACAGTCTTCAGGATCTACGTTTCGAAAATGTGATTTAATCGATGCCCATGAATAGTACCGTATATATAAACAATTGCTAAATAATAACAGTGAATAGTACCGTATATATGAACAATAAACTACGTATGCATACTGAAATGAACAACGACATCTCCAATCTTAAATAAAGACTAGAGCAGAGTGATTATACCTGTTTTGATCAGAAAGACCCTCCAATTGCTTCAAAAGAGGCACCTAACAGTAGATCTTCATTATTGCTATGCAGAAACTGAGGTTTTTCCCTTCCTACTACTATATTTGATGTCTAAAACAACTAAATAACAAGAGAAGGGAAGAGAAGAGAGTAAGCAAAGAAATTCTTTCTTTCTTACTGGAATGAATTTTCAGAATGAGGGGGGGGGGTTTATATAAATTTTGAGGTAGAAAAAGACGAAATTGCACAGTTACAAATAGTTTGTTACTGTGGCTACAGTGCCTGTTATTGTAGCTATAGTAACCACCGAAAGTTATTTTGTCTGCCGATAAAATAGTGACCGTATTTGTGAACAGTAACTGTATATTTGAACAGTAAATTTTGAATTTTTTTTTAAATTGTAACTCAAATTTCGGGTGTTATAACATTGAAATTGAAGGTACTACAAATGTGCTTTTGGTGTTTTGCAATTACAATTTGTTATCGTAGCGAGACTAGCACGTTATCAGAAAAAATGTGCTATATGATATTATGACTTCTTGCATTATCATGCACAGTATAATTATAGATGATGAACGTGATCTTGATATATCAATTTCAGTTAATGGAGATGTAAGGAACCTTCAACTATTATTGATGAAATGATTGACAATGAAGATATAAGGATGAGTTAAAAATGAATTAAATTTTGAAGTTAGAGATGTGAATTAAAGTAATTTTGAAGTTAGAGATGCATAAAGTTTATAGGAAGTGAAAGTGCTCTCTTGGAGTTGCCCTCCGCGCGGCAAATCCATTCCTTCTTTTTCATTTTCCCGCGGTTTCAACTTCATTCTCGTTACAGAGTTCTCCGTTAAACGAAACAGAAACAGCGCGCGCGCAAACACACACAACACAAATCCTTGCTTCAGCATCAATGGCGTCCGAAAAAGCCCTAACGGAGTACGAGCGGAGAAGACTCGAGAACATCAAACGCAACGACGAGATGATGGCGGCTCTTAAGCTCCATTCCCGAGCTTTCGATCTTTCTTCTGTATCAAAGAAGCGTCAAAGGTTCTTCTTCACCTTCTTTCCCATCCAAATCGCCCCAAGTTTAATTCAATTCAGCGTTTCAACATTTTTTGCTTTGATTTCTTCTTTCTAAATGGCAGAATCGAGGGCAAAACATACAAGATTACGCCAGAGAAGAAGCCGAAATCAGAAACACCAGTTATAATCCGGCGCTCTCTTCGCGCTCGTAGAATTCCTCCTAATTCCTTCACTGGAACGGAAGATGACGCAACCAACGAATCCTCTGTTAAAACCCCAGAGGAATCTCCTAAGTCATCCCCCAAAACGTCGCCGATTAAATCGGGGCCTCTTAGCATGAGAGATGCTTATGTTGGGAACTCTGTTGATGATCGTCATAAATGTCTTGTTGATTCGATCAAGAAAATGGCAGAAAAAGCGCGTCCTTGTAGAGAGAGGATTTCGTTTAGAGATGATGATGGGGATGGTTTTGATTTGGGGGAGTTGGAATTGAAGCCTGAGAATGTTGCTAGGGTTATGCCTGGGAAGATATTGAATGTTAGGTTTCTTCCTTGTGAGGAAAGGACTATGGTTGTTGCAGGGAATAAGTTTGGTAATGTGGCATTTTGGGATGTTTATGGTGGAGGAGAAGGGGGAAACGGTGATGGGGTTTATTTTTATCATCCTCATTCAGGTCCCATTTCTGGGATTTCGATTCAACAGTTTGCATTGTCGAAGGTATTGATTTTTGTTTGGTTTTGTGTTGTTCCTTGCGGTGAATTTTAGAAAAAGTTTGGACATAGGAATATCTTGTGGAGTGACAGCTAGCTAATTTTGAATTCCATGTCTGTGCATTTAATATATAGTATTTAATCTTTGGTAGTCCCATTTTATTGGCTGGGATTTGGAGTCTGTAAGCATTCCTCATGTTGTTGATGGGATTTACATCTGGAGTTATTATTTATTTATTTACTCGTAGAAGAAACAAGTGCGATATTATTAAAGTGGAGCCAAATTACAGATTGCTCATCACCTGTTGGCATTGACAAAATATCTTAGTATCACGCAAATGATACTCAACATTTTACAAATTATGCACACCTTCCAATTCAAGAATCAATTGTCATGGAATATCTGCAAATTCCTCTCTGGCCATATGTTTCACAAAGTTGCAGAAATAGCCTCATAATTTGTATCATTCATAATAGTACTAGTGATGAGCCTATTAGATAGAAGCAAACAATCCTCAATAGAGGAAGGTTTAAATAGTTTTTTGCCTGAAAATCCCGATTACTTGTCCCATGCTTGTTTGGCTCATGTGCAATTCAAGAATAAATACTCATCACTTTCTTTTGATTTTTGCCAGTGATGTACGAAACTTCTATGATCTTCGGTAAGTGAAGTGACCATCTCCTCTAGCACCTCCCCTCTAAAATGATACACATACCCAAAAAAAAAAGACTTCATTATTTTTTTCATTTGATCTTGCACACTACTTGGTATCTCAAATAAGGACAAAAAGTATGTTGAGATTGCCCATAAGACACCTTGATCAATGCAGGTCTTCCTTCCTTTGATAGGAATGCATGCTTTGATCTTTCCAATTAGTGTCGTCAAGGTGAAAAGGCAAAATTAGGTAATAAGCCTCTGTTAGGCGAGGTGGGGCTAGGTGGACTATAAAATAATTATTTAGAGGTCCTTAAAAAATTGTTTATTTATTTATTGTTTCCTCATTCTATATATATGTATAGAAATAATATATATTATACTAAAATAAATGATATATTATTGATTTTAGTATATTATTTTATTTTTATTAATTTAGAGCTTAAAATATATTTTTTTTCAAGTTCATCCTAAAAAAATAAATTAAAACTACCTACCCAGGGCACTTGGGAGGTGGCCTAGGTGCTCGGGGGACCTAGGTGTGTAGGCATTGCCTAGGCGATGCCCTGAGGACATTGTTTCCAATAGATGTGAAATAATTGAGATAACTAGGTCTTGAAATAGTTTAGATCTAGGATTGCCTCCCATCATCAAACCCAAATACTTCATGGGCCATCATCCTACGCTACGTCTTGTGTGGTTGACGAGTAATAGAATGTACTTGTCATGTTCACCCTTAAGCCCTGATAACTTCCCAAAATAGTGTAGCAATTGCATGGCTTTTCTTATATTATCATCTCCCCCATTCAAGAGGAATTAAGTGTCATCATATTGTAATAATGACTACCTCCACATTGTCTCGCTCTATCTTAAAACCTTCAAGCATGTCATATCTCCATGCCTTATCCACCAATGTTGCCAAACCATCCCCCACTAGCGTGAAAAGAAAAGGTGAAAACAGGTCCCTTTGTCTTATGCCATGACTAGTTGCACTTTTCCTCTAGGCCTTCCTTTAATAAGCATTGAGTATGTAGTTGGAGCTAATACAACCCATCCACTTGATCCATATCCTTGAAATACCTTTTTTTTTTTTTTTTTTTCCAATACAAGCTTTAAGCCCTATTTTACTATGTTGAATGCATTGGCTAAATCCATTTTAAGCACCATCCCTACTTTTCCCCTCACTTTGTAATCTTCAACTGCCTTATTTGCCACTAACACCACATCTGAAATTTGTCAAATGGAATCTGATTGGCTTTCATCCACATTTGCATGTAGCACCTTCTTGATTCTCATGGTAAGAGCCTTTAAGATGATTTTATATAGGCTTGTACCTAACTTATCGATCTAAAGTACCTCAAGCTTTAGGCATCCCCCCCTCCCCTTTTTTTAATGACATACATGGCTTATTCATCAAATTGTTAATGACCCCAATATGATAGAACTCTTGTGCCACCTTCATAATGTCTTCTTTCTCTACCCTCCATGCCTTTTGAAAAAAAAAAAAGGCTTATGTGAACCCGTTTGGAATTGAGGCTTTTGAACCCTTACAACTAAAAAACTACTTCTCGGAGTTCCTCATTCTGATATGATGCCTCTAAGAAGTCCTTGTTATCCAATTAGATTGTACTCCACTTCAAACTATCAATCTCCTAATGATAATTCCTTTTTGAGGTGTACACTTTTTTGAAATAGTCCACTATAACCTCCACCACCCTGTCTTCTCTAGTGATGTACTCCCCATTGTCCCCTTCAGTAGAGGTTATGTAGTTGTTAAGTCACCTTCCACTCATAATTTTGTTAAAGAAAGTGGAGTTTGCATTTCCTTCTTTAAGCCATAAATTTTGCTTTTTGATGTGTCATCATATCTTCTTGTAAAGATAGCTCCTCCAATTCCACTTTTATAGCTTCCAAAAGGTATTTGGCTCCACTAATCAAGTCCCACTTTCCTCCAGCCTATCCTATGATTCAATGATGCTTTCAATTTTCTTCTTCCTAATCCTTGTTGCCCCAAAGTTTTTGAATACACATTATTTAATCTTCAACTTCAGCTCTTTTAGATTCAACATGAATTTGTACTCCTCTTGACCATAAGCCTTCCCAACTTGCCACCAATCCCTCACATTCGCAGAAAGCAATTTTTGTCATGGTGTCGCCTAGGATGCCTAGACTCTTAGTCCCCCTCGAGCGCCTAGGCAGTGGCCTAAGCGTTGTAGGGAGGTAGTTGTAAATTATATTTTGTTTGGAGGGATTTGGAAAACATTATTTTAAACCCAAAATTATTTTTGTGTGTGTGTGTGTGTGTATGAGAGAGAGAGAGAGAGAGAGATGGGTTTTTGAATAATATAGGACCTCACTTGGCCTCACAAATGTCTAGGGAAATGGGTTTTTGATTTGATATTGATCTAACTATTGTTGTCTAATTATTACATGGGAACAAATCCATCTTTTGAGGGCATGTCAAGAAATGGTCCAACCAAAACTCATAAATCAATTGATCGAAGTCCTACATACTTTTAGTAAGTCTTGGGTTGTTTAACTTTTCCTCAACAAATATAATTGTATTAAACTCCTCAACTTCACACCAACATCTCCTCCAATGCTATAAAATCCTACTAGTTCATCCCATAATCATTCTCTATCTAATGCTGACGTGTGACAACCCGCCTCCCATCTCTGGGTCCACGTCATCCAACGATATTTTCTTTCCTTGGGTCACCTGAGACGTGGGCTCGTGTCATATTAATCTCTTCCTTTCTCTTTCTAAAATTTTGGGGCTTCTTGAGTAACATTAACTCATGCACATATTTCATAAAGGTAAAATATTGAGAAATATTTAAATAAAACATTTTAGTGTCATTAATCAATTCAAAATTTAAAGGGCACATAACATTTGTGTTTGTTACAATGGAAATAATTTCAAAGCTTAAGTAACGTAAATTGGGCCAACATGCCCTACAGTTTGATTAAATTTCTAAAGAAATAGTCTAAGTGACTTCCATTTAGCCTTGATTTATTAATTCTCTGAAAGATTAGAAAAGGAGGGGTGAGCTCCAACTCCATTGGATCATTCTAAATATTTAAATTACTATTTCAACAAATAAGACATACATGTTAAACACTTTCCAATGTTACATGATCCAAACAGTTTATTATTCACAGTTGCAGTTAAGATTGAAAAGGGTTCATCTTCTGTGTTTTGGGTCTAGGGAGAGAGATCACTCTAGAAACTCAAACCCTTACTAGTAAAGTAGGATCACTTTGGAAGCCCAGTTTACTCTAGGGTCAATCCTGACGCCAAGTTCCAAATCAAAGGTCCAATGTGTCGGGTCTAGGGTTGGAACACATATGAAGAAATCCTTCCTCGTGCTGGTACGTGGTTAGAATCTTCGATAATCTTTTGTTAGGCGTAAAGCAAAGAATTCATGTACGTAAACTAGATATGAACATGAATAAAAAATGTAAGCATATGGTAACATCATAGCATGAAACATAACATCATAGATTATACATCTTTATTCGTGTAAGCCTAAGCATGCATATTCTCTATGGTATATATAATGGTGGATCATAGATATTCAAACCATAACACACATGCAAAACTTATTTAAATCGAAATAATAAATTAAAACTAGAGATCATCTCTACCTTAATTTGCTTAGTCTGTTGATCTCGAAAATCCAAGCCTTTGATCCTTTAACCTTGAAATTCAAGACTAGTTGGTTATTACTATATCATAAACTAACGTACCCTTACGCTACGTGATTCATATTGGTCAAAGAAATCACCCTAAATATGCCTAAACATCGTCTTAGGTCTGTGTGTCACGGTAGGAAAAGCCATCACCGCGATAACTTCTGTGCAAGGATGAAAAAATGGATTTGCAGTTACATTACCGTGGTAATTAGATGTATAGGTCCATTAACACGGTAGGTTACTGTGGTAACCAAGAAGCAATTTTTCTAGGTTTTGTTCTACTACCGTGGTAATAAATTGCACTACCGCAGTAATTTGCATGCGATTGATTTTTTGGGTTAGTTTTTCACCTTTCTTAGCTCCCTTACAGCCATGACACCCTATTGGTTCAACTTCTAAATTATGAAACATGAAACTGAGACTGAGATAGGGTGGTTATACCTCTTATTTGTATATTTAAATCTCTTCGGTTGATCACACACTTGCCTAGAACAGGATTTGTAATGCAAGCTCTGTTTCTCTCCTTCCTATAACTCTGTTGGCTATGTAAAACAGCTAGGAAAGAAAAGTGATGCTTAGACACTACCGGGAGAGGAAGAAGAGAATTGGTTTGTTCTTGCTGGGATGAGAAGAATGGGTGCCCAAGACTTGGTTTATATGGAGTTCAATGTGACATGGTTTGGAAAGTTTGGGTTGGTTACATGGTGGAAACCTTTCTAAAACCTTGTATTTCTTATTTTCCACGCATTATATCATAGTAAGTTTGTGTTTTAGAAATAGTCAATTCTTTCGGAGACTTCTTGCATTCATTTTAGTAGCTTTCCAATGCGTTTTTGCTCAAACTGGACACACTACTGCGGTTGTCTACCGTGGTAGTCAATTGGGTTTCCAATTTCAGTTTTTTGGGCATCACGACAAACTACTGGTAGTGTTTTCTATTACCGCAGTAGTCATAGAGAAATCTCTATGCATTATTTGTTTTTCCTTTTGGTTTGCCAAGTCTTTCATACATCGAACTATACATCGTTTCTACTACAATTTCTAGAATCTTCTAAGAATTATTTCACTCATTATTTTATTGAATTTTGTTTATCAAATTCTTGTACAAATTTTGGGTTATTACATGATGGGGCTGATACACCCTAGTTATCCACCATTGCTTCCCATCGACATCCTTTATTTACAAGTCATTGAAATGTTCCCAATGAGGTTGTTGTTAGAGTCTATCCCAAGAATTATTTATTTATTTATTAGTCCCTTACACACATATATAATATTTATTTTTTTTATAATTTTTTATTTATAATTTATAATTAATTAATTATATATAAATTATAAAATTTAAATAAATAATATATATTAGATAATACATTATAATAAACTCATGAATCATGATCATCATAAATTCACATATTTTATAACATTTCAAAAAGTTTTAAAAGTCACAAGTCAACAAAAATAAATTACAACTTCAAGTTCATCAATCATCAACAAGAGGAATTTCTTTTAGAGCTTCAATATTGACATCTTCAAAAATATTATCATCATCAGGATTGTCTTTATCAGCATCTGTGTCAAAATATGATGAATCAAATAATAGCTCATCTTCATGTCTTGAGCTGCTCCCACCCACATCTATATGTTGTCTTGATCTTCTAGTATAGTACCTTAATTCTGTAGGAGCCAAAACTTCTTTCACTTGTGTCCATGTCAAATTTTCATCTTCATGAACTAACTCTTTGGCATTTCTAGGTAACTACTTGTTATTGTCATCAATGATTCAATATCATCTAAAAGAATTGGATTCAACATTTTCTTCTTATTGTGTTGGTCCACCAACTTTTGATTATAACGCACATATACTAGATCATTTAACTTTTTTTACTCTAATTTGTTCTCCCCCCACCTCCCCAAATAAAAAAAAAAAAAAAAAAGCTTACATTACTACAATGTTATATGAATATATATAAAAAGGTATAGTAAACTAAAAACTTAAGGCTTAAGCTAAAATATATAACTTACATGCTCAAATACACTCCAATTTCTTTCGCATCCACTAGCGTTACACATTAAGGAAAGAACTTTCAAAGCCAAATCTTGAAGATGCGGAGTTTGAGATCCAAGAAGCGACCACCACTTAACTACATCACAACAATATAAAAAGAATGAATAATTTTAATGCACAATTAAAAAATAAACATAACTATATAAAATGAGACTTGTTAGTTGCTACTTGGTGCCATAGTCGCTCTTTTTCTAATTACTGAGTCTTTGTCAAAGTTGCTTTTAGCAACAGAATACGACCCCATCTCATCATAAAATTTATTAGCAATTTCTAAACTTGGTGACAGCTTTTCTACCACTTCATGTAGCCCATTTGAAACATCTGAATCACGTTGCAAATTATTCGCATAAAAAAATTGAGGATTCAGATAATATCCAGCAGCATGAAGTGGGTGATGAAGTTGTAAATTCCATCTTCTATCAATAATACGCCATATAGATGAGAATTTGTAATTTTTTTAACAATAAAAAAGATTTAAAAGTTAGAACTTTAAAATTCAAAATTTGAATACACCTACCTAAATAATAATCTTACAAAAAAAAAAAAATCTTACAAAAAGATTATTTAAAAAAAAAAAATCTAGGAATTTACTCTTGATTGTATTCTTCTCAAGCCTTTTTAATTGTTTCTTTGGTTCTGTCCATTGCTTCATATATATATACATATGTATGTATCCTATGGGGGTGCTTCTTCTACATCAGTCAATCTCAAAACTTTTACCAAGGGGCCTAAGATTTTCATGGCATAGATAACCCTATTCCAAAAAGAATTTGAGAAGACAATACCACATGCTCTTATTCCTTTGGCATAACGAAGCCACTTAGAAAATTCCATTCATCAGAAGTGAGCATTTTTTTCAATGCATCCCTTTTCCTATAAATGCTCTGCAAAGTAAGAAATGGGTGGCACATCTCGTGATTGCAGGCCGGATATATCACTATGATGTGTATATGTCCTCATTAAATTCAAAACAAACCCTTGATTGTATATGAAGTATGGCAAAAAAATAGCTTTTTGAATTACTCCCTTCACCTTTGGAACTGCACTAATGTCTTATAATATTAAGTCTATATAGTGTTTTGGGCAAGAAGTCCAAAATAGATGGCGTCTCTTTTCCATTAACATTCTTCCCGCAGCTACATATGTCGCTACATTATCCGTGATGACTTGAACAATATATTTTTTTTACCAACTTTCTCTACAACATCATCCAACAACTTAAAAAGAGTTTTTGCATTTTTCACATATGAGGAAGCATCTATAGACTCTAAGAATATTGTGTCAGAAGGACTGTTAACAAAAAAATTAATCAAACTCCTACTCCTCTTATCTGACCAATCATCAGACATGATACTACAACCATATTTTGCCCAAGAATCTTTGATAGGCTGCAACAACTCATTGGTATATGCCAACTGTTCCTTCAAGAATGTTACCTTTTCTTCATGGTAACTAGGTGGCTTTAAACCAGTCCAAACTGTCCAATAGCTTCAATCATTACCTTGAAGCTCTTTGCTTTCAAAGCATGAAATGAAATTCCCTGTTGATGCATCCACCTCATTATATATTGGCATACTTTCTTCCTCATAGACGTTTTTGTCATACTCTCAATTATTGCTTGTTTTTCTCTATTTCTTCGCAGTGCTTCTTTAGGACCAAGTTGAGCAAAATGATCCATTGGACCCCTTCTTTATGGGGGCCTTGGTGCACTTCGACTTCTACAATGTAGCATCACATTAATCTCATCATTTTCTTCATCATCAAAATCATCTCCTTCCATATGAAAATCTTGTTCTACTTCACAAGAATCTGATGAACCCAATACATTTTTATTGCTATTTCTTGAATTCTTTACAAGAGCTGCCCTACATGCATCTCACTCTGATACATGACATCTTACACATGAAATTATATTTTTTCCCACTTGAGCGAAATGCTGCTTCTGCCGGTTGATTTCTTGACTCACTTCCTTGTGATGAAAAGTTGCACGAGACTTTGCTTTTGTTTGTTAGGTCCTTCAAGTATGCATATTTTCACCTAATATCTTTTGACTTCACATTTAAAGTACAACTCTCGGATGCCATATAGAGTTTTGATCTATACAAATTCATAAAAAATAAAATCATAAAAATTCATTAATGAACAAATTGATATAGTAAAGAATAATTTAAAAAATATAAATAATTTTACAAAAAATTATCAAGTAAAAATTAAACCAAGAATGCATTGTTACAGTGTTATCGACCAATTGATGCACAGAGACAATCCTTTTGCCAATTTATGCCCCGAGAGAAATAGAATAATTTGCAGTCAGTCCTTTTGCCAATTGATGTCCAGAGAGAAACATAAGAATTTGCAGTTGAGAGAGAGAGAGAGAGAGAGAGAGAGAGAGAGAGAGAGAGAGAGAGAGAGAGAGAGAGAGAGAGGGAGTGGAAAGGTCGTTGGACAAAATTGTAGATAGTCACCAGAGTTGGGTGTTTGATTTGGTCGACTAGTTTGCGAGAGTGACGAAGAAGACGAAGACGCATTGTTTTGGTCGAATGGGCTAAGGTTAAAAGTTTTTAAAAATTAATCTTAAACCCTCCCTTTTATTGTATATTTGCAGTGATATCCTTCAATTTTTTTTAATTACAGAAACACTCCTTCCAGTGCCTAGAACACCGCCTAGGCGCTGGGAGAGGCTGGGCAGGCGCCGCCTTGACAACAATGTTGTAGAACGTGTTCCCTTTAAATTCTACATGCCTTGAGATTATTTTGGTATGACTGTTGTTCTCTTAAAAATGTGATTAAAACTTTCTTTTTTAGTACCATTATAATATCTTTTCGTTGCATTTGTCTAAGTTGTACCATCATATCGTTTTACAGTGTCTTTTCTTACAATTTTTGTCGTTGATTTTGAGCATGTACGCAATTCATTTGAATATATTTTGGAAGTAGTAATGCCAAAAGAAAAAAAACATTTGTAGTTCAAAGGATTTTGTTTTTGTGAGGCTTTGCTTTTTTTTTTTGTTTTTTTGTTTTTTTGAGTAATGGATCAGCTAAAATCCTAGAGTTACACCATCCTTAATAGAGTTTTTGCCAAACTATACTTTTCAAGTTCAGATTTCATCCTTTTTTTTGTAGTTCTTACTTATAGTGAATAATTTCTTTCTAATTTAGTAGTGATTGCATACGCATTAACTTTTGGATAAAATCCTAGGATCCACATTGTTTCTAATGAAGCAACTTTTTGTTTTGTCATCCATAGAAATTTTGTTTCTCTTTTAAACTGGACTTTAACTTTCTACCAGATTATTAGTGCAACATTCTAAGTTCTTTGCCACAATTGCACTTTAGTGGTAATGCATCATGATGAGCGTTGGAGCAAAAACTAACCAACAACAAAAGATGATTAAGTGGGGAAAACATTGTTGATCTAGGTGACAATTGTTGCTCGAGGATGATTGAGCACAGGATGATGTGGATTGTGGATGACCTAGGTTACGAATGACCTCAATCAGGAATGACCTGAATTGCAAATGACTTGGGTTGTTGTACCTTGATTAGGGATGACTTGTATTGCAAATGACTTGGGTTGCATATGACTTGTATTGGGAATGACAGAGAAATAAACAATCATAAGGGAAAAAAATTATTTTGAGAAATGTCAGTGTGTCGCCAGCCAAAGACTCTTTGATACTTTAGTCAAATGAGCTCATTTGAGTAGATAATACAAATGGATGAGCTCATTTGAGCGTGGAGAGGATTTGCATTACTTGGATTTATGACTAAATGCCTAATTATAGAGCTTTTAAGGTCCTTGGTAGCAGTAGTGTTTGAATTGGATTAGGACCCTTGGGGATTTGGATAACTATATTGAAGTCTCTTATTGGACCAAATTTCATAGGATATCACAAAATTCCAAGAATATAGGTAGAAATCTTTGAAATACAGGTTAAGATTTTGAAAAATATTGTTATTTGGTTGTATGTGGTGCTTTGAGGCAGTATATGCTGACCTGGTGGACATTTAGTCAACATGGGTGCTTTGCATGCACTTATCTTTTTTGAGTAGTTTCATCAATACATTCTCATCAAAACTCTATCACATTATATACCATCAAAGGGTTTTTAAGAGGTATGCAATGATGAAGGAATCAATTTTTGTGTCTAGGTCGACAAAACTATCTAGATGTGTTTTTTCATGCCCAGGTTGACCAAGATTAGCCTGGATGGCCTCTCTGCGCGCTTCTCTTTGTGGGGCAACTTCGTGCATTGATTTGTATCAAAATCCTATCATATCATATACCATTTTGATGGCCTTTGCGAAAGAAATGCAATGGTGGAGAATTCATTTTCATGTCTGTCTCCCGCCGTTTTTCTTTTTAGGGCAACTTCATGCATCAATTTATATTGAAACCCTATTATATTATATACCATTTTGAAAGATCTTTCGATAAGAACACAACAGCGAAGGAATTGGAGACAGTTCTCTTCATCTTTTTTGAGTTAAAAGGTCTAGAGTTGCCTATGTTGCTTTGCATTATTACATGCCCAAGTTGGTTTGTTTCATCTTCGGCTATCAATATCTTCCTCATTTTGTCAATCGAATGACATGTGCTAGGTGATTTTGTTGGAGTTAAGCCAGCTGAACTCATTGAACTTGGTGTGTCTTGCTTTTGTGTATGTGTGACCTTATTTAGCATTATCAGCATTTTGTATTTTAAGCTGGTAAAGATTATTTGCAGAAAATTGATTTCCTGGTTCTTTGAATGATGTGTGCAGGTTTTTACTAGTTGCTATGATGGATTCATCCGTTTGATGGATGTTGAAAAGGAAATATTTGACCTGGTCTATTCTAGTGAAGATGCCATTTTTTCTATTTCACAACAGCCCGATAATGTGAATTCTTTGTATTTTAGTGAGGCTCGTGGTGAATTAGATGCCTGGGATATTAGGGCAGGAAAATCCTACAGCTCATGGATTTTGCATAGTCAAAGGATCAACACTATAGACTTCAACCCGGAGAACACCAACTTGATGGCTACAAGCTCAACAGATGGAACTGCCTGCATATGGGATTTGAGAAGCATTAGTATGAGTAATTCAAAATACATGAAAATGATTGACCACAAAAGGGCCGTCCATTCTGCATACTTCTCACCTAGTGGAAATTGTCTTGCCACAACGAGGTTTGTAGTTGTTTCTTGTTAGTGTATTTCAGCTCTCCTTTCTCATTCTAATTTACATTTTTTGTTATGCTCTTAATTTTGTTTCTGTAGTTTATATTTTGGTACTTGGATGTTGTGCATGTAGAAATATTGGTTTGGATCCATCTAATTTGTTTGGATACTTTCATTGTATGTATTATACAAGCTCTAAGTCTCAGAGATATGAATATTCCCTTTCATATATGCGTGTTGTGTGTGTCTTGGATACTTGTGAGCATCCTTGCTACATGCTAACCATGGAATAAAAATTTGTCGAATTTTGCCGAAATCTAACGAAATAATTCAAATTTTTTGGATATCGAACTAGAGTCACGTTGTAAAAAAATTACAAAAATTTGACAAAACTTCAAAGATTTTGACGAAATTCGACAAAACTTCGAGGATTTCGACAAAACTTCAAAAATTTCGACGAAATTTGTGAAAAAATTGAAGATTTTGGTGAAATTCGTAGAATATACAAGTAAATTATATATAATTCTTAACATGTATAATAAACACTAAATTTTGCTAATGTTAAAAAGACAAGTTTGAAACCATTATATTTATACCTTTATATTTAAAATATATTGATTTATATTTGTTTTCATCATTTGTAATAGAATTCATGCATATTTTTGCATTTACGTAGAATTTTTTGAATTTATCTAAGTAGACAAATATTTACAAAACTTTTCTCTAATTTCTTGAACTCTTTGAATTAATTCTGATTTTTGAAGGTCGAAGTTTGAAGGGAAGTCGAATTTTCGCTCCTTGATGCTAACATTTTAATCTTGGTACTGCACCAACATGCCTAGAGGAAGAAATATTGTAGTGTATTTACTTTGATGAGAAGCTTTTAGATTTTTACTCCCCCCTTGCAAAAGGGTTTTTAATTTCTGATTGGGTGTTAAACTGGGACAAATGTTTGTATGTTGGATGATGGCTTGAATTAGTTTGGCTTCGTGATTTTGGTTTGCTTCCATCTCACCTCTGGTGAACAGTTTTGTAAATTGCTCCATTATTAATGAGATTACTTTGTTTCTTTTTTGAAAAACAAATTTTTAAATCTCTTGATCTGGCATTTACAACAGCCTTGGAATACTTAGGTTACAACTTTCATTTGCCACTTAGGTAAGGCTGACTATGAACAGATTGTCTTAATGCTTAGAAAACCTTTTGACAAAATATTAGCAAGTACTTGCTTTATTTTCATTTTGTTCTTTGTGTGAGTTGTGAACACCTGAAATTTGTTTAGATTAGAAATAGTGTTGCTTAATGTTGTCTTTTAAAAAACATTTCAATTTAAAACTTTAAATATTAAATTTACACGTTTATTATTGTACAATATTGTCAATTAATAACTTGAACAGTTGAACATCATACTTCTAGTGAAGAAACTTTTGAAAAGCACAAGCTGATAAAAAAAAAAGGTTGGTGAGGACCACTTCTAGTGTTTTAGAGGTGCTAAAAACGCTTTTACTTAGAAAAATCAAAATCAATGCCATAACTTTGAATCTCCAAAACTAATAATAAATGGTGCCGAAGTAGGTTTATCATAGAGACTCTTTCCTCCTAAAACTAGGATAAATGATGTTTTTCAGTTTCAATTTCTTGAGATTGTATTGATGATTGTAGTAATACCAATTGGAGTGGACTGCAAAGTCACAAATTTTTTAACACTTCGATCACACTATGAGATATTATTGATTTGAATTACTGGTAGAAGTTGGATATCTGATATATATTGTTTCTCTTGGTATAGTGTTAATGATTGCGTTGGAATACTAAATGGAGTTGATTACAGTAACTCATCAAAGTATTACCATTGTAACCAGACTGGGAGATGGATTTCCTCCTTCAGGTATCTCTTTGATAATATGATCACTTTTTGAGTGCTGCCTTCAATATCAATGAATGCTTATGAACAAAAGTTTTTTTTTTCCATGTTTAGAAAAGGATAAAAGGGGGGAAAAAAAAAGAAAAAGAAAACTTTAAAGACTGTGTTTATGTCCACTGCTCTAATGAGTGGCATCAATACTAATATCCATTTTTTCCTCTGCTTCTTCTTCTCTCTTTATTTGCTTCAAGACTGCACTTATTAGAAGGTACAGAGCTTTCATGTTAGTTTCTGCTTTCAGCTTCACAATTTCTTCCCTCTTGGTGAATTTCCGGATTTTGTTGGATTTCCACACTTGTTTATCTTATGTATTGTATGCATTCATACATTTTTGAAATTAGTGATTGCAGTTGGTATGTTCTTTGTGTTTTGTCATGTGAGCATGATGGTATTTTGTGAGGACTTGAAATTAATGCTGTCAAGGCAATGCTTAGACAATTACAATATAAGCAAGTTAAAATAGGGAATGAGAATTAAAGTAATACGAGAAAGAAAATATAAAATGTATGATGGAGTTGCATGATGGAATTGTAACTTAAGTTTAGTTAAAAAGTTGGCAATGTTTAAAGTATATAATCTCATTTGTAAAATATGAAGAAACAAGAATTTTATACATTATATAGTAACATTGATCTCCTCGAGCTTTTAACATGCATTCAAAGAGCCCATAGTTTGCCTTAAGTATGGCCTGAGCCATTTAATGATCTAGTGATAGACCAGCCCCGACTTTGGTGTGGCCTTGGAATATTGCTTAAAATGTAAATAAACATGTATTGTTCTATGGCTATAGTCAATTCCTTATTCGTTTAGAAAAGGAATTTGCAATACAGGAGGAACATGTTGGAGAACAGTTTTAACAATAAATTCATAGTTCGAGGTCATTGCTTATTACTTGGCCTGCATTTTTGGTTCTTGGGCAGTTTAGACTGGTTAAAATTCTATTTTTTGACATGTCAGCATTAAGTACTTTGTGCCAACTTCGTAGACAGCTTTCCCTGTTTATGCCGGGCAGATGAATGTGCTCTCTTCCCTCTAATGACTTGTTCTCATCTTTCCGTGTTCCACATAAAGACAAGAAGTCACCTGGGGCCTGTTTAACCCTGCTTGGGCAATAGTTGTGTTCTAAAGTAAACTCGCTTATAGTAGCGATTGATATTAAAAAAAAAAAAGGTTCTTTTTGACCTCTTTTTTTCTTTTTTTTTTTTTTAATTTTATATAAATTGATGTTTGTATTTGCTTTAGTAGCTTGGTATGGATATTCTTACTGGATGGTCAAAATTAAAATTATAGGCTCCACCTTGACAAATCATCAGATGCCACTATCAGCCAGAGACTTTAGCAATTGCATTTGGTCACAAAGTTTGTTAAAAAAAAAGAAATCTTATTCTTTTTATTTTTATTTTTATTTGATAATATTTGAGGATATTGTCATTTGTTACTAACCCATTCCTAAGACTGCACAAGGATGAGTTTTATGTATTGGGCTGCCTTTTTATTTAAAATTTTATTTTTTATGTTTTTTTTATCATCCTTGACATAGTGTAAGTATGTGATTTCTTCTAACAAGACTTTATTTGTTTGATGAAGGGCTATATGGGCCTGGGATGATTTTCATCTCTTCATTGGTAACATGGATAGGGGAGTGGATGTTATATCCGCCATTGACGGCAAAATTGTGACTCTAGAGAGCTCCTACGTCACTGCAATTCCTTGCAGGTTTGCTGCGCATCCATACAAGAAAGGTACATTGGCCACTGCAACATCTGGAGGACAGGTTTACTTGTGGACATCAAAACAAATTGGCAAATAGAAGATCCTACTGGTTCAAGTGAACTGCTCCTACCGTGAGGAGGTTGGTAAGTTAGGAATTGTTATGTTCTACGTAGTTGAGTAACCAAATATGCCTTTTGTTGTTTGGAGCGTAGATGCATAGAGGGAGTAATCTATTGTATAAAATGAAACTTTAGTATCATCCAAAGTAGTAATCTATTGGATAAAATGTAAATAGCTTTGTTAGCTAGTCAGAAACTGTAATTATCAGGCATTTGAGCTTTAGATGTTGATCTAATTTCCAACAAAGTTTCAGATGCAAGCATGATCAATTAATTTCAGGTGAAATAGAACTAAATTTCTTGTATGTACATTTGAAGCGTATCTGGTTAATAATAGCATTGGATTATTCATAAAAAGGTTATAATAACAATGATAAGACTGATCATGTTAGCTTTTTCCATGAGGTTAATTCAACGGGCAGTATATCTTCATCACTTGAAAGCACTGCTTGAGCCATCAATTTTCCAAGCCATCCATGGTAGAGAAGGCCCCTTGAGCCAAGCCCTGTAAGTAACCAGTACTTGCATCTGTGCTTCCCATTCACGGCATAATCCACATTACCCACAAGAGGAATTGATCCAAGAGGTGTTAATGGTGGCATAGCTCTCACGCCAGCTCTGGCGCCTGCAAACTTCCACTTTCTTATGCTTGGGTAAACAGCAGATACCTTTGGCAGCAACTCCTCCATTGCCATAGACGCCTCCTCTTCAGATACAGTTGCTAAGTAGTTTCTTGATCTCCAATTCCACGTTGAACCCATAACCATATCACGAGGGCCCTGAAATGCTAGCCATGCATCGGATAAGACTGAGGGACTCTTGTCTGCATATGCATCCCTGGATCAAAGTGAACTAATGTGATATTTAAAACTTTTCAACAAATAATTGAATAATGACAATGGTTTGGCAAGTTTACTCAAAATCACTTGGCAAATTGAAGTGACCCACAACGCCCCTGCATGTTCGCACAGGAAGCTTCCCATATAGCTCTGGAAGCAAGTCTCCTTTGGCACCTAAGCATATTATGACAGCATTGTACTCGCCTGTCCGTTATGAATCCAACAATTCAGTCACATACGGAGGAAAACTAAAGCAAAACCAACTCAACAAAGTGGCCATCACAACTCATCAAATTTGCCATATCCTCTCTCTCTCTCTCTCTCTCTCTGTCTCTCTCGCTGCACAGCAAATTCACTACCCCATAAGATGCCTTGCAAATACTGCTAATTTTATTTGACATATCCAAAGCGTTACTGTATTGCAGTTGAAAGTGTAGTCATCGCATCAATTTCCCAGGGAACAAAAACAGTTGAACTTTAGAAATAGATAGATTTAAAATAGTAATAGCCAGTTATCAAATAGTATAAAGTGATGATTCTAACATTAATAATTTCTAATAATTCTGCTCGTTTGAGCATATTTCTTGTTCTTTTTCTTTTTCTTTTTGGAAGAAAGCTTGTTGGTTTATTTTTTAAGTAATAAAGGGTGATTTAAGATGGAAGATTCATTGATGACATTTGATCAACTTTCCTTCCTTTTGTAAGTCCAAGCTGAAACTAGTCAGATGACCGAGCAAGCAGTTTAGGCAGCTAAGCACCAGAAGGTGCCCAGTGAGCCAGTCATGAACTGCATTTACAGTGAGAAAGATGAACATGAAGTAGCAAAGATCACCTGCCAGTTCAAGAAGTGAATTAACGTGTTTCTTATGCAAGTTGATTTCTTTTTCTCCATAACCCATCAAAGTTGAATCTTTTACCAGCCTTTTGCAAGCCGAGAAAAGTGCCTACAACAATAATTGTCAAATATATTAGGTTTCTTACTTACCAGGATAAAAAGGCTTTTCAACAGGTAATGATCATGCAGTGAAAGAATTATAGAGCTTGATTCATTCAAACCTGAAGATAACGTTGTGGGTGTATGTTAACAGCTTGGGGCATATAGATAGCATAGTCAAATGGCGCACATAAATGGGGTACAAGATTCTGAGCATCATACTTATCTATGGATTTTATCTTGCAGCTCTCAAGGCAGTTCTCAGCATTCTAGTCACATATAGTGATCAAAAGCCAGGAAACCATTCACATTAGGAACATCAAGCATTGATAAAAAAAAGATATCATGCCCTAGTTGACAGCTAGGGCAATTACCGCTTTCAATATATGCACATTTTTCAAGCTTGTTGCAGGCCTCAAGACGCCCCTAAATGAGTAAGGCCACACGTATTTAGGACTAGAACTCTAGAAGCAGTAGCTGTTTAAGATAGAAAATTATTAACGCCAACGGGGACACATCAATAAAATGAAAAGAGAACATTAGCAACCTTCTCCACACTATCTGTTCATTAGGATTATGATCCAGATTTTGCAATAGACAGTCAGACTTGCAAGAAGAAGCTAGGGCACTTTCTGCTATATTTAACATCTTTAAGCATTCTTTCCAGCACTCAGCACCCCTCCACAGAAGTTTAGCTGCCAGCAGCAAAAGACAATTTGCTGAACAAATCTAAAGGTAAAGCAAATGCTAACAGACACCTTTCCCTAATTGAATATAGGTACCCAGACAACAGAAAGAAAAAGCAAAGAAGGCGAACAAATTCCACCTTCCCATACCCTAAATCAGACAATAAGATTGGGAACCTTTGGGAGAATAAGGATGAAGTAGTCCTCCAGAGATTCCAGAAGCACCGCCCCCAATGCCCTCTTCATCATAAACATCAATGCATAGATTTAATTCCTTTGGGACATGCTGCAGAATCAGGTAATAACAGCAACCAGTCAATTGGTGATTGAAAACATTAGAAAAATGTACAAGAAGGATTACGGGATAGAGACCAAGATTTCCCCCTCAAATGGGAGAGATTTCTTGAGGTGTGAGCATCAGCCAAATGTTCCAAACACAGAGTTTTCAACATGATAATTGCTTTCTCCGGGGAACTCTAAATGTTCATATACTTGCAACAGCTCTTGATTTCCTCTCAACAACTAAAAGCAAATATGATTTTCTTAGGCTGTGGAGAAAATTGTGATTTAGAAATTTTATTTTTTCATGTTTGGTTAGCCAAAAAAAGAGGTGAAAAAAGGCTTAATTTTTTTTTTTTTTCTCAAGCCTACCATTCTCACACCAAAATATTCTCAACTAGGGGAATGAGAATAAAATTTTTTCATGAGAAAATTTTTGCCACTACGTTGAAGAATAATTGTAATGACCCCCATTTTGTAAACTTGGCATTTTGATTCTTGTCATATAAATTTTTTTTTCTAATAAATCAATGGAAATGCACTTATGAAGAACTGAGACTTGAAATATAAGCAACGCAATAACTTTATGTCGAAAAAAAAATGTGTGTTACCATAGTAACCAAAGAGTTATCATAACATAGTTGACAAAATTGTACAAATTACCATGGTAGTGACCATGATCAATGCAACAGTCAGAGATTCATGACAGATCGTGATTTTTGGCCAACTTTTCTTTTTGGGTGAGTGGAGACTTGAGCAACAAGGAGTCTTAAGCAGGAGGTGGCGATTCGCATGTGAAACAAGCTAAGATGTGGCAATTCAACCCCTCATGCAACAAGTTTGAAAGCCACTTTCTTCAGCACAACTTATTCTTCCTTCATTCTTTGAAATTTTGCAGCTTTCCCTCACTTTCAAATCACCATTCTGGCACCTCTAAAACTTGATTCCACAAGGTCTTGAGGGAAAATTGAAGGGATTGAAGGATGGAATTACATAGTTGGAGATCAGGGGCAAAAGAGGATGGACAACAGAGGAGACCAACTCAGCTGGTTGGACGTACTTCTTGAGGTATAATAATGTTAAAATTAGGCTCGAATTCATTGACTTAATGGTCAAGCTATGTACAACATATTAGTTACTATAAGCAACATATGCTGAGAGATTGAATACAAATAATTTTGAGGCTAGGCATTTTAGTAATTTGACCCTTGATCCAGGTATGGAATTGAATGTTATCTTGTTATCATGCAGGAAAAATAATACATACTACATTGTGATTTAAATGATTTAAGTTGAGAAGAACTTTGATTAGTTGTGTTGTGCAATGAATGGACCATAGCCTAGTTCCATTTAAATGACTTCAGAGACGGAAATAGTCTGATTCTAAAGCTAAAATGTTTGAGGGTACAAATTTTTGAATCTAAACAAGGAGACTAAAGAAATATACTCTTAAGGGGTTGTTTGGGAGGCAGAATGACATGGGATAGAAATAAAATTAATCCTATTCACATGTTTGGTAGCAAATTGGATGGGATAAATTTTAAGTTGGACCCACTTTTTATCCTCTTGTTGTAGGATAAAATAATGACACCTAAAATGGTGTGATTGTTTTATCCTAAATTATTTTTATTTTTTTAATCTATTTTTATTTGTCATGATATTATTACAAAATCAAAGTTTTGTTTTTGTATTTTTATTTTGTTTTTATTATTTTTTTGTAATAATCTTATTTTGTACACTAAACACTAAATTACTTTATTATTAATCTTTCTCTATCCAATCTAATTCTATCCCATCCTATCCTACACAAATAATCCAATCCAATCCTACGCACCAAACAGGCCCTAAATGTGTGTGTTTCAGTTCTATTACTCAGACACAATACATCATCTATGGGGTTGAAAAGTGTCGTTTGACTTATCCAAAAATTTTGACAAAAATACAAAAGTTGGTAATAGGGGTGATTAATAACTCTGCAAAATTTGGTCTCAATTGGCAAAATAGTCTATTCTGAACAATCACAAATCAGTTCCACAAAATAAGTCTCTATGCAAAGGAATGAACACCCATTATTTATTCTGACTGAAACAGAGACCAAGCAATGCTAAAAAAATTGCAAAAAAGTGAGTTATCACTCTACAAATTTTCAGCTTAAACAGAATTAGGATGCGTTCGCAGAAAATTAACAAAAAGACCCAAAACAAGGCTGACACTAACCCTCATGTTTCCAAATAAATTAGTTTTGACATGTTGGGACTAATAAATGTTAATTGAGAAAGATGGACCGTGAAACCAAGATTAACACATGTGAACCAATCTAAGACTTGTTTGACTAAGGGTTGATCAAAGATTGATCCCAAAACACAGTCGTGGAATTAGAATATGAGCCAAAATGTGTAATAAGCATCAAATTATCAAGTTGATGTTAAACAAAAGACTAAGGCCTCAACAACTCCAACTCAAAGAGAAAGAATTTGTAACCAATGTGAGTAGTAACTTTAATTTATTTACTTGTGCTTGTATTTTGTTAACTGTGCGTTGTACCTGCTTGTACTTGGATTTGATTGAATTGTTGAATGAATTCCTTGGTTGCATGTATTGCTCTAAGTTTTTGAGGCTTTGCCTGGACTTGTGAGTGGTAGGCTCTGAATTTTCAAGGTATGCCTATATCTACGAGTAATTCATGTGTTTGCATATTGTGTTGCTTTTGTAACACAGTTGCAAAGAAAGGGTGATAGACATAGGTTGGGGTTGAGATCTTTAGCTGTTACCACCTAGCATGTGAGGGTTTTGAGGTTTGAATATTGGAACTCAACTGTGACCTATGTGCCTTTACTATTTTGAATGGAACATGAGTTGTTTACTTCTCTGTTTGCATTTATAAGTGATTTACCTGTTTATACATAAATTTTAGTTTTTAGTACATTCGCTATAAGTTATAAATTAGATTCACTATTCACAGAGCCCTTTGTGATTTTTGGGCTCACCACTCTCTTACTATTTTAGGTTCTCCATTGGTAGACAAGGGAAAGAGCATAGTGATCACTTAGGTTTCCAAGGTATTGTGTTTAGGTGGGCCCACTTTTTATTACCTTGTAAGGAAAAAAACTGGTTTGATGTAATCTTTAACCCTGTAAATATTAGTAGTTGCAAACTTCTATTGTTATATAAATATAGGTGCTTCCATTGTAACATTGTTTTCTATTGCACTCTGATGTTTATGGGATATGTGACAAGGCTTAACAACAGTTAAGTGAGTACAAAGATGGTTTACTTGTTAGGCTGTTGTGCTGGTCAGGCCATCGGAGGGGTCCCAACAATAACAATTGTTTAAAACTTATTCAAAATTTGACAAATTTTCATGAATATTTGTCCTTTTTTAACCACCAAATTGCAGAGTGGATGTAAAATATAAAATGCAAAAATTTGCTACAATAATTCAATAAAATTAAAAAAAAAAAAGATAAACTTTGACAAAATTTTTATTTTTCAATTTGAAAATGCAAAACTTCGACATGAAATTCAGTATCATTCAACAAAAAAATTTTATAAAATTCATTAACGCCTAATGAAATTTGACAGAGAAATTGAACAAGAAAAAAGTTATGTCATCCAAAAAAAAAACCAAAATTTATGTATTATTCTCAACTTCATCAATTGACATGGCAATATAAAGTTTAAAAAACAATATAAAAGCTAAAAAACTATGAAGTTTATGGGATAGGTTTTAACAAAAAGAAAAGAAAACAAACAAACAAACAAATAAATAAATAGTCAAAATATGACAAGACTAAGAAATAAGTTAAAAGAGTTTCCAAAGCCATCTTCTTTAAGTAAAATCTTATAATACCATATTAAACAATACCAAAAAATAAACTAATAAATTTTGGTGCGAGGGAATTTGAACTAGCAAAACATATGGTTGAAGAGCAAGCCACCGAAATCAAATATCAAAACAAAAAAAAGGAATTAAGATCAAAAGCCACCATTCAAATTCATCGATCCATTTAAAAAGATTGATATTGTTAGGTCATCTATTGATATTTATACGAATTAGAAGTGTACTTATATTAGATTTTAGCTTATCCTACAATAGATCTAGAAATTTAAGCGTACATATAAACACTCTCCAAATTTCTTTATTAAAAAATTTTTAATAAAGATTCTCCATTTAGAATTAGACTTATTCAAACTAATTCCAATTTTCAAGTAACATAAGTCAAATCAAAGTTGAATCTTGAATTTGTGAGGGAAAAAAAATCTATCACACTCAAGACTTTCTCAAGAAAATAGTCTGTTTTCAAAAAAAAAAAAAAAAAAAATCTTAGCTGCTAAATACACAGGCACACCTTTTATCCTAAACAAGGAATTTATTATAGCTGATGGTAGTGAAATCATTTGTGTTAATGTTTATGGCCTTTTTTCACCATCATCAAAACAACATTTCAAGTAGACAACTATCTGTCTCAACAGTCCCATTTTGGCAACATTTATGGTTTTCTCTTCTAATTTCCTCTGAAAGTCATAGCAATGATGCGAGAGAACTATATATATAAAGAAATGAGAAATGACCTCCAAGATTTGCCAAACCACTGATAATCCAGCAAAACCAGCTCCAAGCACCGCATATCTGCACAACCCAAAGCTTGATTGAAAACCCTAGAACCACCCATAAATTCATTAAAATGCTAAAAAGACAAAGAACATAGCGTAGATTGTGGAACATAAGAGACCTAAGAGACTGTGATTTGAGGGAATAGAAGGAGCAACGAGATGAAGCAGCATTAGGGAATTTGCGTGACAAGGAGCTGTGAATCTCAAAATTAGCGTTTTGTTGACGGGCGCTACACCAGAGTCCGGCCGCAGTGAACGCCGGAGTCATCGTGACCCGTGACATCTGTCTGATTTCGGACCCTTGTCTGCTTATTCATTTGATACACAGTTGTATATGCGACATGGAATTTGTTTGTCTTCTATCTCATGTTTGACTCATACTGATAACCTTTAATCCGAAAAATTTACAAAAATTATCATTTAAAAACTTAGTTTTGCAAGAATAGGGTTTTATTTTATTTTATTTATTTATTTGTAATATTTAACTTACTAAGCTACTTACTTTTCCCTAGGTCCACAAATACCTTGACATTTTTTCATATAAAAATATGCCTTCTGTGTATATCTAATTACACATTGTGTTAATATGATTTTTCTTAAGTGTCAATGTGAACGATATCTTTTCAAACCCAACACTTGGAATACATCTAAATATCTTCCTCAGATCCTTCGAAATCATCAAACGCAATTTTTATTGCCTCGATCAATTTTTTGGCCCCTTCTTCAGAACTTTAAGCTCATTCTAAACTATAAGATTATTTGAAATAAACTCAATTGATTCGAGACCTATGCAAGAGTTATTTTTTCGAACCTAACACTTAAAACACGTCTAAATATTCTTCCAAGACTTTCTGAAATTGTCGAACTCAAATTTTAATGCTCTGGTCAATTTTTGAACCCCCTTCTAACCTTTAAGTGCTATTTGAACCATAAAACTATTTAAAATAAACTCAATTGATCTGAGAGCTATTAGGGGTGTTCGTGGGTTGGGTTGGATCGGGTTTAGGGTAAACCCGCAACCTAACCTAAATAGTTCGGGTTGAAAAAGTTCAAACCCAACCCAAACCTATCTATGGTTAAACCCAACCCAACCCAAGCAGTTCGGGTTCGGTTTATCGGGTTTGGCACTAATTCAATATTTTTTTAATTATATTTTAATATTTTCGTTACACAAGAACTAGTAAATTAAATTTTTTTTGTATATTTATTTTTTATTATATTTTATAGTTAACTCATTATACATAAAAATTAATATTATTTTTGAAATCTTCTTATTAATTTGATTTACATAAATTTAACATTAATAAAATTTAATAATGTCATCTTTCAAATTAAAATTCTTCTAGTATGAAATAGAAATTGTGTAGAAAGAAAAATAATTATTATTAATTTTTAAAAATAATAGATGATATTTATATAGAAAGAATATTTGATATAACATAAATAATCATATCATTTAAATAGTTACTTATAAGTTTGTCATTTATATATAATAAAAATATTTCAAAAACTTATTTCATTTATTTTTAAAAGCATTTATAATTAAAAAAGAAGAATACGTAAGATTGGGTTGGGTCGATTTCGTTCGGGTTTTTAAGTATTCAACCCGCAACCCAACCCCAACCCCAACCCTTCGGGTTAAGTATTTTAAACCCAATCCAACCTAAACAACTAATGCAATCTAACCCAAACCAACCCAAAAGGTTTGGGTTGGGCAAGTTGGTCGGGTTGGGCGAGTTGATGAACACCCCTAAGAGCTATGTAGGGGTTATTATTATTATTTTTTTGAATCCAACAATTTTTAAGCCCCCTCTGAAACTTTAAGTTCAATGCCTCGATCAATTTTTGAACCCAATTTTCAATGTCTCGATCAATTTTTAAGCCCCCTCTGAAACTTTAAGTTCATTTTCAACTATAAGACTATTTAAAATGAATTCAATTTTTAAAATGTAACAAACCTACATGTATAACACAAAATATAGAAAACAACAAAAAATATACTTGAAAATTACATTTAACACTTGTACTTCAACAAAGTTATTTGTACACATTATTTTCTTTCATTCTTTAATCACCATAGAACATTAAAATAAAAAATACCAAAACACCTAAAAAATTTCATCATTCTGTCCCATAAGGTGGCCAATGACGTCTTTTGTTTCATCGTAAATGAGCCCTTGTGTATTATTGCAATGGTGGCTAGATAAGAGGTTGAGCTTCATCTTGAGCCATTTGTTCATTACCTTCATCACGATTTATTTCATTTGCTGATACCTCCGTATAGGAAATGTGGCCTTCATGGAAGGTAGGACTAGATGGGAACATACTTAGGGCATCTGCAATGCATGAGCTCAATAAACCATCCACCTCATCACTTTTATCATCCACATCATTCATTCATTAAACTCTCACTCATTAAACTCTCACCTACAATGCTAACAGTTTATTAGACTGTACTGTATGGGTCCCACAATCACATCAATTCATTAAATACACTAACTACAATATTTTATTTATAAAATATTTTTTTT